>JAFVLL020013768.1:16217-45452 GCA_021397915.2 Tor tambroides | reverse complement strand
CACGCACTATCACACACACTCTTGCACACACTCTTGCACACACACACTCTCTCACACTCACTCTTGCACTCACTCTCACACACTCTCGCATGCACACGCACACACTCACACCCTTGTACTCACACATACTCACACTCACTCTCACACACTCACTCACTGACAGACACACACACACACAGATGGACAGCTGCTGATCGCTGTGCTTCTTTCTCTCTCAGGTTGCGTATTCAGCCCTCTAGTCCTCCTCCTACGCATCCCAACAACCACCTCTTCAGGCCAGCCAATCAGAGTCCTCCTCCAGGGAGTCAGGGGATGATGCAGGTGCACGGTCAGTGTCGGTCAGCAGGAGCTGTCGTGTGATTGACATGCAGTCGCTCGTGATGCTGACGTCTTAAACTCCTCCCACAGGCGGGGTTCAGTTCCAGCATGGCTCCGCCCTCTACCAGTCTCCCAGCGCCAGCCCTCCCCCCACCAGCCTCCCCCGCATGGCGCTGCCCAATCAGCAGCCTCCGCCAGGCTCCGCCCGCACACAGCAGGTGACCATTCAGGTGCAGGAGGTGGAGCTGGGGGGCGGAGCCCAGCGGCAGGGCTTCCTAGCCACGCCCCCTCACAGAGTTCTGGGGAAGCAGCTGAGTGCCGATAACGCAGAAACTCACAGGTGACGCGAGCGCCACGGAAACGCTTCACGATTGTTTCTGTTCGTTTCGTTTGTTTTGTGCTTATATTTTTGGTTTTATCGTTTACTTTAGTTTTGAATCAGCGCTGTTTATGTTCGTTTAAATGCAGTTCAGCATGTTTAGTGCTTGTAGATGATTGAAATGAATCTGTTGTGGAAATGATTTGTGTAAATATTGCGAGATTCTCCCAGACGACGGTGTATCAGTCCAGACGATTGAGCGCCGGACGCTGAGGTACTTTGAGACGTGCTGATGTCCAGTGCTAGCAGTAGATGAGCGTCCTGTGTCTCGTTCACTGGAGATCTGACCTCCAGCGGATCTGAGACGGGACGATGAGGAGTAGATGCTCAGAGCTGTTAGCAGATGAACGCAGTGATTCACAACACTTCACCAGGAGCAGTGTTGAGAACCGCTGGATCACTGATTAATGCAGTTTTCATATCAGTCTTACGTGTTTTAAAGTCAACATGAAATCAGCATTCAGTATAAAAAAAAAAACCTGTGAAATTTACAGTAAAAAGCATCAGCTGTGGTGTTGATGGAACTTTACCATGCAGTAGCAATGATGTAAGTTTACAGATTGATTTTAAATTTACAAGAAAAGACTTTCAGTGAAATAGGGTTAATTACTAAAATCAGGTGTTTTTTACATTTACAATACACTTGCAATAAAAAAAATAAAAAATTGGAGTGTCTATTTACACTAAGTGCAAACAGCCCGCCTTGTTGGCAGAGGCTGTTTACACTAACTCCGCCCCCCAGCATGTGATTGGGCGAGTCAACACTACAAAAGACGATCATGTAAAAACAGCTCCAGTGGCAGTAAAGCACAATCGAATCTAGCTTTTGCCAAACTTTTTTTTTTCTCCCTTTTCAAATCACATCGGAAAGGCATTTATTTTCACTAAAAATGAAGGAAATAATCGAAAAGTTGATGATAAAGTATTGGGTAGGGTTAGAGAGGGCTTTATCATCCCAATAAAGTGGCATCCATTTAATAATTTGAATTAAAATTATCATTTACCCTCAATACATCATTACCGCGTACTGTTTTATAATGTACTACAATACTGAGGTGCAGATAATTGCCACTATTTGCAATAAGTAATATAATTATCAGAAAATCCTGCTATTTTAACAGTGTAAATAGAATCTGTAGCTATTTGCATTTAGTGTAAATAGCCTCTGCAAAAACAAAAATCACAATACAGACTAAGTCACCTGATGAACCGTCACAGAGAATTCTGGGAATGTCCTTATTTTCAATATTATTTGTTCTTTTTTACTTCTGAAAACTATATATTACAGTATTTTACTCTAAAAGTACATGAAGTCCCTTTAGATTCAACCAATTAACAAGTTTTTACCATAGCATTTTTGCTGTCTTTTTTTACCTTTAAAATTGTGGTCTTTTTTACATTAAATCACATTCAAATTCTAAAGGCATACTTTGTGCTAAGGGGAAATAAGTACTGTATTTTCTCCCAAGCCCACAAGAGGGCGCCGTGAGACAATATAAACCAAATCAAGCACTTCATTTTTTATTGAAAGCTTTAAACTTTGTTTAAAGTGCTTCACATTTCAAATAAACGTTCATAAATCAAATATAATTTCCTAAATTGTGCAAAAGTGCATGTAGATAAAGGTGCATCAGTAATATGAGAAAACAAGCGCTTCAGCAGACAGCGTACTGTACTCACCCTGTTTTTCCACCATGTTCTGATTTAACAACGCAGCAGTGCAGCATCTAATGGGTTGGAGAGGCTAACAAAAACTACATTGTCATACGCCTCCTGACATAGAAATTTGAATGCACAGCTTCTGCATTTAAATGTGCATTTAAAAAAAAAAAAATTAACTTTGAAATTTGAATTAATTGGACAGTCCTGTATTACATACATCAGCGTTTCATGTTGACTTTAGAACATTCAGTACATTTACATGGACGATAATATTCAGATTTTAACACAATAAAGACAATACTCTGATTAAGAATCTACAATGTAAACAGAGATTTTTGATTACTTTAATCCAGCTAAAGTCATACTCGAAGTAAACACAAATCGAATTAAGACATGGGGAGTATTCCTGTTTTAGTCACATTATGGAAGTGACTAATATTCTAAAAGCAACTCATGTAAACACCTTAATTATAATATTGTCTTATTCTGAATAAGGTAAATAATTCGATTACTGATGTCCGTGTAAACGTACCCAGTGTTAGAGGGGTGGAGTCAGATCAGACGAGACTCCTCCCACATAATGATAGTAGGGGGTGTGGCTATGCTAATTAGAGGCTGTGGTTTCACAGTCGTGCTCGTGTGTTTGATTGTGTTGCAGTCGCAGCTTGAGTCGCTTCCACACTGCCACGTATGAGCAGTTTAACCCGCACATGTTCGGCGAGGGCGTGAGCAGCATCATCGGCACCTATAACCCCTACCTGCAGGGGGCGTCGCTGAAGGTGCCGGGGCTGGAGGGCTATCAGGGCTATCCATCTGCGCTGCAGCAGGCTCTGCTCTCTCCCACGCCGCTGGAGTATCGTCCGGCTCAGCAGCACGTCACGCCGACCCTGCAGGGCCTGCTCTCGCCGCGCCACTCGCTCACAGGACACGCCGACCCTCGCCTGCCTCCGCAGGACCTCGCCGTGCTGCTCAAACGCCAGAGCCTCCGCTCGGCTCCGCCCCCCGGCGCCATGGCCCCGCCCACCGCCGCAGCGGCCCCGCCCACCAACCCGCAGGACTACGGGGAAATGCTGATGCTGCAGCAACTGGGCCAAGTGGCTGAGAGCTTAGACCCCGCCCCACCGCAGGCCCCGCCCCCTCAGCACTACCATCACCTGCTCCAGATAAGAACCCCGCCCGAATGCCCCACCCCTCACTCGGAGAGCATGGAGGAGGACGAAATGCCGGCCTATCATGAGGGCCTGCTGGCCAAAGCCGCCGCCCCCTGCGCAGAGGGACATGAGATGCTGGCTCCGCCTCTTGGCTCCTCCCCCACCCACAGACACGCCTACATGCGCAGCAGCACGGCGGCACGAGGTACACACCACACTGTCGAAATGTCATATAAAATATACATTACAGTATTTCACTCTAAAATGACATGAAATCCCATTAGATTCAACCAATTAACATGTTTTTACCATAGCATTTTTGCAGTCTTTTACCATTAAAATTATGGTCATGGTAATACATGTTCCTTACAGTGAATGATTCATCAGTGAGGATTCATCAGAATGTAGTAATGCTGACGTCACCTACTGTAGGCCACTAACTCTGATGTTAACCAGTGTTCAAATAGCTGTTTAGTCGTTGTAAAATCAGTTCTAAGAGCTAGTTGATGTAATTGGGACACGTCCTGCTCAGAAAGCCTCCTCAGAAGTGTGCAGATCTGAAGCTCTGAAACACGTCTCATTCCATTAGGCCTGGCAAAATGTCTGAAAAAGTGCATTTGAGTTTCTCACTTAATAATATTCAAATTATATTTAAATTCTAAGGGAAATAAGTACTGTATTTTCTCCCAAACCCACAAGAGGGCGCCGTGAGAAAATAAATATAAACCAAACCAAACACTGCATTTTTTATTGAAAACAATGACATGACTTTCTTTAAAGTGCTTCACATTTCAAACAAACATTCATAAATCAAATATTATTATCTAAATTTGCACACAAAGAATTTGAGGTGATACAGTACTTTACTGCCATGATTGTGTGGAAGCAAAAAAAAAGTCAGAACTAAGAGACATAAATTCAGAATTAATGTCTCTTAGTTCGGACTTTTTTTCTCCGAATTATGAGAAAAGTCAGATTTGTGAAATTAAAAGTTGTAATTGCCATTTAGTTGTTCTTTATTATGCCTTGCCGCAAACAAGCTTCCATGTGATTGTGTTTATATACAATATTGTCAAAGCATTATACACAAAACAAGCAATGACAGGAAAAAGAAAGGTACAGTATAACAAAGTACATATTATATTTTAAAAATATAAATTTCTCAATTTACAGGCATTAGAGTGTATGTC
Source organism: Tor tambroides (assembly GCA_021397915.2). Classification (NCBI taxonomy): domain Eukaryota; kingdom Metazoa; phylum Chordata; class Actinopteri; order Cypriniformes; family Cyprinidae; genus Tor; species Tor tambroides. The sequence goes on along the minus strand of JAFVLL020013768.1, from coordinate 40,752 downwards.
TATACATATGTTTTTTAAGTATTTAAATTTGCATGCACAACAGATATAACTGATATTGTGTAAAAACTTCCCTGAAGAAATGTTGGAATAAAAAAGATTTTAATTTTCACTTTCACTTCTGATCAAAAACACAATAATAGCTGCTGAAAATGCAGCTTTGCATCAGAAAAAAATTACATTTTATAATATATTCACATCGAAAACAGTTATAAATTGTAATCATATTTCACAATATTACTGTTTTTACTGTATTTTTGATCAAATAAATTCAGCTTTTGTGAGGAGAAGAGACTTGTTTCAAAAACATTTTTAAAAATCTTAATTATTCCCAACTTTTGAGTGGTTGTGTATCTCATATTATAATGAAGTGTTAAATTATCATGAAAATAATGTTGCACCACAAACAAAATGAAATGAGTGTGTGATTGGTGTGTCAGAGGCGTGTGCTGATGCTGCAGACTGTCGGGTGATGGAGGGAGATCATAACGGCTACGGCTCACGCGCCACACAGGGAGACGCTTTCAGACCACGAGCATCGTTACAGCGACATCACACCATCCAGACCTGCGACGACGCTTACGTGAGTGTGTGAGAGAGTGTGTGTGTGTGTGTGTGTGAGTGAGAGTGTGTGTGTGAGTGCGTGTGCGAGTGAGTGCGTGTGTGCGCGAGTGTGTGTGTGTGCGAGAGAGTGTTTGTGTGTGTGTGTGTGTGTGTGCGAGAGAGTGTGTGTACGCGTGTGAGTGTGTGTGTGCGTGAGTGTGCACGTATGAGTGTGCGCGAGTGTGTGAGTGTGTGTGTGTGTGTGTGCGAGAGAGTGTTTGTGTGTTCGCGTGTGAGTGTGTGTGTGCGTGAGTGTGCACGTATGAGTGTGTGCGTGTGTGTGTGAGAGAGAGAGTGTGTGTGTGTGTGTGAGTGCGCGTGTGAGAGTGCGCGCGCGCGCGCGTGAGAGAGTGAGCATCTGTGTGAGAGAGCGAGTGTTTGAGTGCGTGTGTGTGAGTGAGAGTGCATGTGTGTGTGAGAGAGTGAGCATCTGTGTGAGAGAGCGAGTGTGTGAGAGTGTGTTTGAGTGTGTGTGTGTGTGAGTGAGAGTGCGCGTGTGAGAAGAGAGTGAGCGAGTGAGAGTGTGTGTGTGTGTGTGATGCAGTTCCAGCACTGACCTCTCGACCTGTTGTTCCTGTAGGAGCAGGCGGAGTCCATGTCTGGAATGAGCTTATTGGCTGGCAAGGCGCTAAGCTCCGCCCGCATGTCGGACATCCTCAGCCAATCGTCTCTGACAGGAAGCCAGCAGCTGCAGCAGAGGGAGGGGTCAGGTGTGTAAGCGCAGCACACACACACACACACGTGTTCTCTCTCTCACTGACAGTGTTGTGTGTGTGTGTGTGTGTGTTCAGTGTGTGAGGTGGAGGCAGACGTTCACCCCGCCGCGTGTTACCCTTCCTCCTGCACCAGTGACATGCTGCTAAGCTACAAAACCCCGGATCTGCAGTACAGCGTGGAGCAGGCCGGGGTCTAATGAACACAGGTACACGGCTTTCCGTCTCTGATTCTCTTATTTTCCTGTTTATTACTGTGACGCTGCTTTGAAACGATCTGCATCATATAAAGCCTTATAGGAATAAAGGTAATAAGTGAGATGTTCACACGACTCGAGCAAAACTTTTCACTCCCATTGACATGTAATTTTCATTTTTCTGATATTAACTTAGAAGTTTGATTATTTTTACCACTGTTTTTCACATACACCAGTGCACAGCACACATGATCAGCTCGCATGGTTTTAATCTACTTGCAACAAATGCCAAACACATTTCCATGGATGTATTAGATGTATTCAGAAGTGGAGTTGTGTGAAAAACATCATCCGTGTCTGAGCTGATAATGTGATTAAGGTGTAAACATGCTTGTTTATTGCGATTATAATCAGCATATTTTCCTATGATTATGAGTTAATCACATCAGCTTGTGATATTGTGTTAATATATTGCCTAAATCTCATTATAATTGCATTATGAGGGTGCATGCGAACATAGTGTATTTTGAAAAGGTTCACATACTTATGCACTCTTCTGTGGTGTTTTGTAGTATTAATACTGTGAGTAGTGCTTTCACACGGAAAATTCCAAAAAGAAAATGCGCGCTTCAAATACCCAAATGATGCACTTAAAGGGACAGTTCACGCAAAAATGAAAATTCTGTCGTTAATTACTCACCCTCATGTCGTTCCAAACCCATCTTCTGAACACAAATTAAGATACTTCTGATGAAATCCGAGAGCTCTCTGACCCTCCATAGACAGCAAGGGAACTAACACGATCAAGGCACAGAAATGCAGTAAGGACATCATTAAAATAGTCCATGTGACATCAGGGGTTCAACCATAATTTAATGAAGCTGCGAGAATACTTTTTGTGCGCAAAGAAAACAAAAATAATGACTTTGCTTTTGTAAAATTACGGTTGAGCCAATGATGTCACATGGACTATTTTAATGATGTCCTTACTGCATTTCTGGACCTTGATCGTGTTAGTTCCCTTGCTGTCTATGGAGGGTCAGAGAGCTCTCGGATTTCATCAGAAGTATCTTCATTTGTGTTCTGAAGATGAACGAAGGTCTTACGGGTTTGCAACGACATGAGGGTGAGTAATTAATGACAGAATTTTCATTTTTGAATGAACTAACGCTTTAATTAATTGAAAATGGATTGATGGACACTTTAATGATATGCTGGAGGGGGCGGGGCTGTCAGACTTAACATCATCGCCTTATATAATTCAATTCAAGTTTATTTGTATAGCGCTTTTCATGACGCAAATTGTTGCAAAGCAGCTTTACAGAAAGTTAAAGTTTCTACATTATATTTAGAAGTAGCTCATCAGTGGTGACTATCTCAAGTTGATGTTCATACAGCAGAAATGTACAGTAAAATCAAGCAGTTAGTGAATGTGATATAATCTCTGTTGTTAATAGTGTTCACCATCTGTTTGATTATATTTGATGCATCAGACGGTCTGTAACTTTAACACACGTGTGTGTGTGTGTTTCTCTCTCAGGGGTGTATTTGCTGTATAAAGCTCATATCCGTCTGCTGTGTTGTGCTGTCATGCCAAATCCTCATCGTCTGTCTGTCGGGGTGTCGTGGGTGTGGCCTGCACGCAGGGGGCGGAGCTCTCGGCTTCCTCTTCCGCTGGGAGTGTCTCCGATTGGCTGCAGCCCAATAATCATCCGCCCCTCCCGCACCCGAAACCCCTCCTTCCGTTGCCATACTGTCGCGCTGTCGCGCACTCCGATGTACAAGGCAAACACAGAGTCTTACGTAAACACACACACACACACACACACACACACACACAGAGACGACGTCTTTACCAAACGCCACAAACCCAAAGTATTTCACGTGAAGCCTGCGCCGCGGCGGATCATTCCGGTCTCCAGCGACCAACTCCGCCGCGATGGCCGACTCTCACTCGCTCTCCACTTTCTTCACTTCTGTTTTTTATTTTTAACGCATTTTTATGGCTAATGTTCTGTAGGAATTATGATCATTATTGTTCTTGTTTTCTGTAAAAGACGTTTTATGGTTATGACATTATTAAAAGAATGACGATTATTATTAAAACCGTTCTGTGTTGCAAGAGAACAGCCGCGTTTGTTTCCTCACGGTGATTTTTGCACTTTCAGTTTTTGTGACTTTCCTTTCGTTTTGGCTTTTCCTCCCTGTTTCTCCTTCTCCTCCTTCATTCCATCCGTCCGTCTGACGACTGGTGCATTGTGGGTAGTTTCACAGATCCTGCTCATGGGCCATCTTCTTTTCTGTTTCAGAGCTTTATCGGTTACTTTTGTGGATGTTGTTAGAGAAGCTTTTGTATATTGTTGATTTTGCGGTTTTATTTCAGTTCTGATGTTTTTAGCCGAGCTTACGGACACGTCTCCGAGCTTAAAGCCCAAACGCGCCGTCTTCAGTCTGACCAATCCAATAACTGTCACGTGATCGTCTGAGGAGAGACGGGCGCGAGTCTGTGATGAAGACAACATCATCCTCCGTCTGTCCATCATGTCACGCTCCTCCCTCGTTTCCTTTCTAGAGCTTTGTCATTTTCTGTTTTATTCTTATTTTTTTGGCTTTATGTTTTTGGAAAAATACTAAAGTGCAACAACAATGGTTAAAAAATATTCCAAACAAACTGAGAGAAATAATAAATATATATAAATAAAGAAATGACTATGACAGAGGTGTGTGTGTGTGTGTTCTTTCAGTACCGCGGTATATCACGGTAATACTGTGGTAATACCTTCACCGTGTTCTTCTGCTGATGCATCTCACACGACTGCAGCTGCTTCATCAGTTTCATCACTGATGCATGTGATGCTTCTTTGAAACGGTCTGTGCTGTATAAAGCGCTATAGAAATAAGTGAGTGTTTGCGCTGATGTACCTGCATGTGTTTCAGGCCAGAGCCAGCCAACAGAAACATGGCCATTAAGTTAAAGTGTTATTTCTGAGTGTTCTCTGAACATTCAAAAGCAGTTTTTTTAAATGTTTAGTTTGGTTGAGTGAACTTTAAGGGAACATTCCATTCTATTGTGAATGTTGTCTGAAAGTTCTGAAACAATTAGTAACATTTAAAAAAAAATGTTAGATGAAAGTATTTTAAGGTGTCCTTGTCACGGTGTAATTCTACATTTAAGCAGTGTTGAGGAAAGTTACTTTTAAAAGTAATGCATTACAATATTGCGTTACTTTTTTATGGTAAGTAATGCATTGTCACTTTTGTGTTACTTTTTCTCATCTGGGCTGGGCTTGCTTGATTTTAATATAAAAGCTTCTATTAATGGCAAATGTAAAAGGTTCATTCCCAAGAAAATGTACATTCATGCTCAAACAAAGCTTCCAGCTGGATAGGACTGGATAGGAAGAAAGTTCTTTACTCTTCAGCAACAACAAAATGAAGCACAAATCTTATGTTTATCTGAGGTCTTTATTAGTATGGCAGCAGAGACTTTGGTTATTAAAATGGGATTAAATACATAAAGGATGTTTGTGTAATTTAACATTATTGCAGGTTTGCATCATGTTTGCTTTTCAGTGTTTTTATTGATTTTGAGGAACGCTGAATCTGTGTCGTGCTAGTGTGATGAGTAATAGCATGATTTATTTAGTGTAGAACTACAGTAATATTCACACAAACCTCTGCACTTACTCCTGATTTCTCTCGACATGGCAACACCAGAGCTGTCACTCAATACATGGGAAACAAAGTAACTCGGATATTTTCTTGTAAATTAAAAAGTAATGTTACTTTGCCAGTTACTTGAAAAAGTAGGCTAATCAGATTATGTAACTAATGTTACTTGTGTAATGCGTTACCCCCAACACTGCAAGTACTGAGTAATATTAATTAACTACCTGTACTTACTATATGGGTTTGGCTTAGGGTTACTTGCATGTAATTATGCATTATTTATTGTCATTATAATGTATGTAACGTGTAACAAGGACATTAAAATAAAGTGTTACCTAATGTTTTTGTGCTAACGCGTTGAGAACATGTTCAAAGGCCAGATGACGCTGAACAAACATGATATTAATGTTACTGTAAGAATGTTCTTAACACTGAGGGATTGTTACATGGACGTTAGTTCTGAGAATGCTGAATAAAGGTCAGGGAAAAGTAGCATGTTACTGATGTCAGCGTTACCAGCCTTCATCTCAGCACTGATTCTGCAGTTCAGGAGAGAAACTGGTTACTAGCGTCTGTTTTTATGCAGTGAGTGTTTTAGTACCGAGGAATCAATCAAAACTGATGTTGATCGCTTTTCTTCCTCATCGTGAGTTCTGTGAGCAGCTGCTCGTGTCTGGATGTGAATCTGCACTGCAGAGGTTCGGCAGACCTGACGAGTCGAGCTCAGATCTGCGTATGGCAAGCGCTTTTAACATTTAATCCATAACACGTGCTAGTATGGATTTTCATGCTGCTAGTACGTATTGTTTTTAGCTACTAGTAGTTCTAATAGATACTAGTACTTATTTGTTGGCTACTAGTGCTTGCATTTTAGGTACTGGTAGCTTTTTGAAAGATAATTGTATTTAAATTAATACTATTTAATAAATAAGTACCGTATCTAATTAATACTTACTAGTACGCAGTGTTGGGAAGGTTACTTTGTAAATGTAATAGGTTACAGATTACAAGTTACCCTATTTAAAATGTAATAGTAGGGTAACTTTTTCAATTACTTTATTAATGTAACTGATTACTTTTAATTGCTTTTTGATTACTTTTCTAAATTTCTAATGAATGTTTTCAACTGTTAATCATTTTCAAACATTTACACCATGCAGGGTTAACCTTACAGTATAATAGTGCTCAACACTGAGTACTGTCAGACTTTCACAATCCTTCATCACTTGAATTAAGAAGATAATAACTGAACACATCCACCGCAAAATCAGTACCACCTTTTACTTTGAGATTGATCTGAAGTTTAATGCAGATTTAAACTCATAAGAAATAGTTTACTGATACTGTTTTTGGAACAGTAAAATAAAAGCAAATTCATCAACCCAAATACGGTTATCTAATAAGCATGTGTCCTATTCTGTGTACTAAACTCCTGAAACATTGGTGTCTGTGTGTATATGATATGACGATAGTTTTCTCAAAAGAAACGGTCAAAGGCTCATGAAGTGATTATGTTTATGTGTTCATGTACTCATATATTGAGCATATATTGCGGCAGAGGCTGAAAACACCGTGAGCTATACACGTTTCATTATGAATGTAGTAAATGAAAGTAATTAATTGCCACAGAGACACGCAGAACAGGTAGGATTCATATATTGTCTTTTTGCAGCTTAATATTTCACAGACACTAGTCCATATCACATTTTGATTCCGTGACATTCCGCGTTATAGGAATTCTGTTTTTCTACGAACTAGTCTGTTTTCTGCATCGTGGAAATCATAGTGGCGTATGTCTCATATTTTAGAGTAGTCAGTACAATTTGGTGAAAGAAATTGATTAAATCTGTATGTGGATGTGTGTGAATATTCAAATGTAATGTAATCATTAACATTTTCATAAGTAACTGTAATTTAATTAGAGTTTTTTAAGTAACTGTAACTGATTATAGTTATATTTATTTTGTATTAAATTACATAATGCCGTTACATGTAACTAGTTACTCCCCAACACTGCTAGTACGCTAATACTTAAAAAGATACTAGTCACTATTGAAATACATACTAGTCAGAACTGAATAGTTGATAGCAGTGTAGTTGATACCAAGTCAGTGGTAAAAATATGAAATGTGTTACTAGTAACAGTAGAATAGTTACTAGCAGTGTTGAGTGTAAAGCAGTACTAATTAGTTAATTATGTGAATTTAATTTAACTTGAAATTTAACTTGAAAAGGTCAAGTAAGGGATTACTCTCATTTGATTACAGTTACTTCTAATATAATTGCATTTAATACTATTGAACAATTCTATATAAAACAGTATATTTTTATCTATATAAAACAATATCAAAATCTATATTTGTTCATTTCAGGAATAATATATATTATTTTATGTTATTTATTTGAAAGAGTTAAGAGAGCAGGTTCATGTCTATCCTTGTATAGTTCACCTGGTCGAGGTTGATATGGTATTTAGAAAGTGATTAGTAATAAATACTACAATACTTTTTTAGAGAGAGTAATTAACATGGCAATCTAATTATATTGTTGAAGATGTAATTAGTAGCAAGTAATTAATCACATTTTTAGAGTAACAACCAAAATGATTACTAGTCACAACTGAAATAAGTACCAGCATCTAATAAATAAGAACTAGTATCTAGTGAATACAAACTAGCATCTTTATAAAGTTGCTAGTTCCTAAAGAATAAGCACTAGTACTTAATGGAAAAGATACTCGCAGCTTAAAATGAGCAATGGTGGGCTGTCAGGGGAAGCAGGGCTTTCTCTGCTGGCCCTATAAAAAATAAAATTGTGTGAAAAATGTTTTTGATTATTAGGTATCATTTTCATTTGTGTAATGTCCACAAAATTGCCTATGATTAGTTTCGTTGAGGTTGAACTGGAATATCCTACATAAAAAAGTCTGTGATAGTGCTACCCTTTTGTTGAAAGACGTCACATCTGATTTGTTACGAGCATTAGTGACAGAATCATCAGCCAATCAAATTTTGATGTTCAATGAGAGCCCGCCCTCTGGGTCCAGCTACGTGCCCAGTGTTACCCCCAGCGTTAGACCGCCCCTTTAGTCAGGGATTTCCAAGGAACGAAAGTGAAACTCAACGAAAAGAAGATGACAGCTGCGGTCATCGGCGCCTACACCAGATCTTGTTGCTGATCTACTAAAAACGCCTTTTTTTTCAAGGTGCTCTTTTGCAGACAAAAGAGAATAACTGAGAAAGGAAGACCTACACCCAAACTGAATTCGGTAACAAAGGCCAGCAAAGTTTTTATGTGCCATTTCAAAGATTGCAACTATGAGTGCTATGAGTGGCTAACAGCTAGCACCGAGCACAAGTTATTTTGTTGACCGTGTTTACTTTTTAATCCGAGTAAAAGGAGATGGAATGACAGACCCATGGACTTTATTCACAAGGGACAGGTGAGTGCTTTATTATTTGATGAGTATTGTATCATGCACATTGTTATGGAGGTGTACGTGGTGTGTTGATAATACTGTGGTGCGGTGTGTGGATGTCCAGCAGTTTTGCTGCTTTGGGCGCGTCATCATTTTAGAGTGACGTGAATGTGCACAGTGACCCGTGTACTGGCGGATTACTTTTACTGACCATGTAGGGAAATTTACTCTGCATTTAACCTACCCTAATCTAGCCTACTGTTGAAACTGTTGATCAGCCGTCATTGTTGTTGAGAGCCTGTGTGCGGCATAATATGTGCATTATATGCATATAGCTGCGTTAGCTGTAACAGAGATGTGTAAGATGTGTACATGTAGTTTACAGCTGCTTACTGAAGGCCCTGACTAAAACCCCACGGTACGCCACTGAAAATGAGTACTGGTAGCATTAAAATAGGTACTAGTACGTGTTAAGGATTAAATGTTAAAACGGCTTGCCATATGAGTGTGTGTGTGTGTGTGTGTGTGTGTGTGTGTGTTTGTTCTGAATGGCTCCTCAACCGGTCAGAGTCAGCAGCGTCTCTGTGCACAGAGGTAAAACACTGAGTGTGTGTGATTCATGTGATGTGCATCATATGTACAGTATCTGTGTGTGTGTGTGTGTGTGTGTGTGTGTGTTCTGCAGATGTGAGATGATGATTCTGCATGTCAGCATCACACTGGAAATGTTGCTGATTGATGCATCTCAATCACACGCGCGAGTCTGAAGGATACACTGCTTCGTTTACATGTGATAACGGATGGTCAGTAGATTTGTGTATCAGTTTACTGTCTGAGAATCTTGTGTGTGCGCGCGCGTGTGTGTGTGTGTGTGTAGGTGACTATGCCCCGTGTGTGTTTGAGGCAGAGGACGCGTCTGTCTGCTTTATTCTTTCACACCTTGTCCTGGGCCTGTTCAGGTAAGACCAAATAAACACACACACACACACACACACACACACACACACATATATATATATAATGATCTAGTTTCCAAGTTGTTCTTGACTTTGTTTCTCTCTGACAGCATCCATTGACCCCGCCCCCAAAATTGATGGACAGCGGAGCTCGTTGGTTACCGTACAGGAGAACGTCACTCACCACTTCAGCTGCCAATCAGAGGGCTGGGATGCTCAAGCCCCGCCCCTGCTCACCTGGTACCTGAACGGCGAGCGGCAGAGCGAGGTGACGGGCCGCCGGGGGGCGGGGCGTCTGGTGATGACATCATCGCAGGATTCCGGAACGCTTAAATACGGATCGGAGCGCAACAGCACGTTCACACTGAAGCCGAAGCGCGGGGACCGAGAGCTGGTGTGTGCGGCGCGAAACCCCGCCAGAGGAGAGAGCTACAACGCTAGCGTCACGCTCAACGTCCAGTGTGAGTCCAAAGCTGCACGCTTTTCCTTTAAGAATTCATTTTAGTTATAAATATTAAAAATTATAATAATAAGAATGCTGTATATTAATATAAATTATAATATTACTACTACTAATAATAGCTTTAATAATAATAAGAATATTACGTATAATAGTATAAATTATGGTACTATTAGTAGTAATTATAACAGTATAATAAAATATCAAGAACTATAATAGTACTAATACTAATAATAATAATAAAGAATGGTATGTATATATAAACAATTATAATTTGCATACCATTCTTCTTCTTCTTCTTCTTATTAATATTTATATTAGTATATACCATTCTTATTATTTTATGTATAACATGATTATTATTATTGATATATAATAATAATAATAATAATAATATTTATGTGATAATTTATAATAATATATTCATATTTTATATTTTTTATAATTATATAATTTTAATTTTATTTGCCATTCTTCTTATTATTGTATATATAACAATTATTATTATTATTATTGATATAATAATAATAATAATAATAATAATAATAATAATTGTATGTTAATTTATAATAATACATTAATCTTTTATATTTTTATATTTATTTAATTTAAATTTTATTTTATATTTATTATAATTTACATTGATTTATATTATTATTATTATTATTATTATTATTAATAATAATAATAATAATAATAATAAAGGTATACATTAATATAAAAATTGTGACATTAATGATAATAATGTTATACATTAATATAAATTATAATAAGAGGAAAAATGCTATATTAATATTAAAGTTATAATATTAACAAAACTGTTTATTATATTATATAATTATAAAATATTAATTTTAATTTATGCAATATTAATTCAAATTTGATCTGTCCGCAAGCAGCATGCAGTTGTATGTTGTGGCCACAGATGGCGATAGAGAGTTGAGTAGAGTTGTGTTTCAGTCCAGCCGGAGATCCTGCATGTGGACGCTCACTACAGCCAGAGCTCGGACCCGGGCCTCGCCCTCATTCTCTTCGCTTTGGTTCGCTCCAACCCCCCCGCCACCATCCGCTGGGTGGATCAGTCCGGTCAGCTGCTGGCCAACAGCTCCGACTTCCTCATCCTGGACTCGCGCAGCTTCCCCTGGCTGACCAATCACAGCCTGCAGCTCACGCTCAGCAGCCTACCAGGAAACATCACTGTGAACGCCAACAACAGCCTCGGCTCCGCCCACAGCAACCTCACGCTCACTGGTGAAGCCCACCGCTTTGTAAACGCTTACTCACATGAGTATTTATTACTAGTGATGGGCAGAGCGAGGCTTCATGAATCACTGAAACTGTGACACCTAGTGGTCACTTTCTTGATCTGAAACAACCTCGACAGAGATTCAGACAAGAGTTGACGAATTATAACCTACGTAGGGTCTGGTTGGCGTTGATGACAAATAGAGCTATTGCTCTTCAGGCGTCACGAGTTCGAATCCCGATTCGTGATGGTAAAAATCATTATGGTTTATTAGTGACCCTGGAGCACAAAAGCAGTCTTAAGTAGCACAGGTATATTTGTAGCAATAGCCAACAATACATTGTATGGCTCAAAATTATCAATTTTTCTTTTATGCCAAAAATCATTAGGATATTAAGATCATGTTCCATGAAGATATTTAGTAAATTTCCTACCGTAAATAATTTAAAATCGATGTTACTGGTGAACTGTTAAAATTTCGAAACGTTTTGAAACAGTTGTGACATAACGAAGCCTCGTTAACTTGTATCATGTGACAGTTTGAAATGCTCTGAATCAATGATTCGAAACAAAAGATTCGTAAAGGTTTCGAAGCTTCATGAAGCAGTGTTTCGAGTGCACCCATCACTAATTATTACTAGTATTATTTAGTACCAATTATTTAAATAAATTAATATTCATATTTAATAGTATGAAAGTGACAATAAAGACATTTATAATGTTCCAAAATATTTCTATTTCAAATAAATGCTGTTTTTTAACTTTCTGTTTATCTGTGAATCCTGAAAAATAAAATGTATGACAGTTTCCACGAAAATATTGTGCAGCACAACTGTTTTCAACATTGATAATGATCAGAAATGTTTGTTGAGCAGCAAATCAGCATATTAGAATGATTTCTGAAGATCATGCGACACTGAAGACTGGAGTAATGATGCTGAAAATACAGCTGCGCATCACAGAAATAAATTACAGCTTAACAGATATTCACATAGAAAATATTTATTTTAAATTAGAATAATATTTCACTATTTTTACTGTATTTTTGATCAAATAAACGCTTGTTCCTCCAGAGTTCCTGCAGTCGCGTGTGGAGGTGCCAGTGTTCGGGATCGTGACGGGCGGTGTCGCCGGCTTCATCACCCTCCTCATCTTCACCCTGATGGTGTTCTTCCTCCTTCAGAAGGACAAAACCAAAGCCCTCGGTACATGATCTCAGTGTCTGAAGCACTCTGTACATGTACTCGTGTTTCTGATCTCTGATGTTGTGTGTTGTTTTCAGAGGAGCCTGCAGTGCGTCTCTCCTGCAAACGGTGCGCCGCTCCTCAGCGTTCTCTGATAATACTGGTGTTACTATGTGAGCTGATGGGATCTGATGAGTGTGTGTATGTGTGTGTGTGTGTACAGCAGCGAGAACGGTGTGTTTCTGCCGCGGGAGAACATGTCTCTGCCGTCTCACGTGCAGCTGAATGATGATGGATCGCTCTGTAAGGGTGAGTGTGATCCTTGCTGAGCTCTGCTCCGCTCCGGAGCCGTCTCTGAATCTGCTGCCATGTTTCAGGACACCAGAGCTCCAGACCCAGCTCGCTGGAGAGGAGACGCGCCGAGGACGAGGAGGAGGACCTGTCTGCGGCCTACGCCGCCCGAGGTCAGGGGTCAGGCGGTACAGGCGGTCCTTAAAGGGAGGGCCCGCAGCCGTGAGGTTGTCACTTGAATATCTAGGTGTGTTCGACTTGAAGCGGCGCTGCGCAGACAGATCAGTGTTTGATATCAAAGTACCGCGAGAGCAGTAGCATAGCAAGTCAGCCCCGTAATTAACGTTGCGTGACTATTCACAAGCTGTTTTATTTAAGGTATAGATGCTTGGAAATAATATTTAACGTTTTCAAGTCCATTCATCATTTGTAGCACAAAAGTCACCCAATAATTGCTTTGTACTTTGTGCTTTGTGCTTTGTTACTTATATTAAAACACAAAGTCTCAGCTTTCTGTCAACTTTATGATAAAATACTACAAACAATAAATGTGTTTTTACGCTCTTAAATTTGTAGTGAGATAACTATATCGGCGTCAGTTCAAGCGGCATGTGAATCAATGATATTTTCCTTTTTAATATTTGCAGCACAAATATTTGAATGCATGTTGAAAAAATCAGAACAATTCAATACAAAAGAATGTTTCATGAAATCGATCAATTAGAGTTTCAAAAAATGTTGATAAGCCTACGTATTATTACTGCTGTTTTCCATGTTACATGTGAAGAATGACAGGTTAGATGCCGCAGGCTTTTTTTTTTTTTTTTGGTGGAGTATTGGTGGAGTTTTCACATTAACTTCACGCAATATAACATGATTTTAACATCGTAATTTTGACTTTATTCTTAAAACATTATGAGGTTAATCTTATTTAGTTTAGTTATTTTTCAACGTGGCACTAAAATGCCACCGTAGGCTGTTTGTACTGCATGCAAACACAATCTTGGCACAGAAGCCCAAAAAACAAACAAACAAACAAAAAAAGTAAAAAAATACTAAGGAGATATTTGAATTATTTATTAATGAACTAGTTTTTTCTGAGTCAGTGTCGCAAAGATGAAGTTGACGATCCTCACTCGCCTTTAGAGAGAAATACATCTTTACAGATTAGCCGACATAATGAGATTTTGTTTTCGATTTGAATTATTTCGTTTTAAAGTATTTAAAGCATTCTATTCATCATGTCTGTGAGGAGGCAAGTATTCGCTGAGTTTCAGTTCATCATTGTGAAGCGCTCCTGCTCAAGACCCAGACGACAGAAAGTGCATCCTGTTTGTTTTCATTATTTTACAAAAGCACAAGGTTTTGTTGATATTGTGAGTGCACACAAATAAAAGTAGACTCTTTACAGTTTCCGAATGACGTATTACATTTACCTTTATGATCAAGAATGACGGTATATTTGAAGTTTCCACTTTTAAAAATAAAATGCGAGTGATCACGCTGGCACCTCCAAGTCCTGCAAAAGCGCGCTTTAGCTTCCACTCTCCGCACAAACGATTTGATATGCCCCTAACAGCGCACATTTATCTAGATTCAATTTTTAAATTAATATACTGAAATGCATGAAGTGTTTTATGTCTATAGGTTTTATTTTAAGCAAGTTGTGTTGATTTGAGAAGCTAAATTGATCAAACAAGCTGGCCGCTTGGTCATTACTTTAAAAAAAACTTGAATTTAACAAACATAAAATGTTCCAAAACCACTTTGCCATTAAAAACCAAAACTGGACTAGCCTCGCGGTACTTTTCTTTCAAACACCGATCGGTTGTCTCTGCAGCGCCGCTTCAAGCCCAACACACCTTCTGACTACGTATCCAGGACTGTACGGTGCATTTAATAACATGTTTTTGCTCCAAATTAATTTCATAAGTCGAGTGTTTGAAATAGCTTCCTTTTGTGATCATCTGACGTGGTTTCATATCACAGAATGAGGCCAAATCATTATTTTATACAGCATGATACAGTGATAAAGGCTTGATTAGCACTGAATTATAGATTCAAGATTCAAGATTCAAGATTTTATTTGTCACATACACAATTATACAGAGTATAACCAGCAGTGAAATGTTAGTCAGGTCCGCTCCATGGACAGTGCAATTATATGCAATACAACACAAGAATATACATAAATATGAAAATAAAAATAAAAATAAATAAAAATGAAGTAGAAGTAAGAAATAAAATCTAAAATAAAATGTACAAAAAAAAATAATAATAAGTGTGCAGGACAGTATACTGTAGACTTAATAAATAATAATATAAGAAGGAATGTGCAAGAAAGATGTGCAAACAGGTTGTATGGGGTATTTCCCTAGCAGCAATACGAATGGTAGAAAAATTAATAATAGCTTACTGATTATTAGTGGTTATTAAATGAGTCATGTTGGTGATTATGAGGCCAAGTTTGAGTTTAGGAGCCTGATGGCCTGGGGGAAGAAGCTCCTCCTAAGTCTCTCAGTTTTTGCCATCAGGCTACGGAAGCGCTTACCAGATGGTAGCAAAGTGAAGAGACGGTTACCAGGGTGATTTGAGTCTTTGATGATTTTTACAGCTCTGCTCTTGCAGCGTTTGAGGTAGATGTCCTGCAGGGAGGGGAGAGCAGACCCTGAGATACGCTCAGCTAAGCGCACAACTCTCTGCAGGGCTTTACAGTCTTGATTGGAGCTGTTTCCATACCACACTGAGATACACTGAGTCAATACACTTTCTATGGCCCCTGAATAGAAAGTTTTCAGGATTGCTGGTGAGACCCTGAATTTCCTCAGCTGTCGCAGATGGTACAGTCTTTGCCTGGCTTTCTTGACCTGTGTTTGGATGTGTGTAGTCCAAGTCAGGTTCTCGGAGATGTTTACACCGAGGTACTTGAAGCTGCTCACCCTCTCCACAGGGGTCCCACTGATCATAAGAGGAGTGTAGGGCCGCTGCTGGCTCTTTCTGAAGTCCACAAACAACTCTTTAGTTTTGCTCACATTCAGAGAGAGACAGTTGTCCTGGCACCATGATGTAAGTCTCTCTACCTCATCCAAGTATGCGGTCTCATCATTGTTGGAAATGAGGCCCAGAACCACAGTATCATCAGCGAATTTGATAATAGATGTGGAGCTGTGAGAGGACACGCAGTCGTGTGTGTAGAGAGAGTAGAGCAGGGGACTCAGGACACAGCCCTGTGGGGCTCCTACGTTCAGGGTGATGGAGTTTGAGGTGAACTGGCCAACTTTCACCACTTGAGGTCTGTCGGTGAGGAAATCCTGAATCCAGTCACAGAGTGAAGAGTTTAGGCCGAGGTCTGTGAGTTTGGAAGCTAGCTTGATGGGGACTATAGTGTTGAAAGCTGAGCTATAGTCAATGAATAGCAGCCTTACATAGTTCCCATTGTTGCTGTCAATGTGTGTGAGGGAAGAGTGGAGGATGTGAGAGATGGCATCTTCAGTAGATCTATTGGGGCGATAGGCAAACTGAAGAGGGTCCAAAGTAACAGGGATGGAGGAGCAAATGTGGCTCTTAACAAGTCTCTCAAAAACCTTCATGACTATTGATGTGAGGGCAACTGGACGATAGTCATTCAGGCAAGAGGGTTTATTGTTCTTAATAACATGTTTTTGCTCCAAATTAATTTCGTAAGTGGAGTGTTTGAAATAGCTTCCTATATAAATAAATATAGTTTATTAATTTAGCCTAAAAATACCCGAGATGGCTTGAAGAACAGACCAGTATTTGCAACTGTATGTTTATTGGCTTCATGTTTTCACGTCTCTATATGCGTTTTATTCAGCTTGGACCATATTAGGGATTTCCTGCTACTATTAGTTTCATGATTTGCTGGCCCTCCGGCTACCAGCAAGAACTACATCTGTTCACTCACTAATGCTCACAACACAGTATATTGGGTAAAAATAGGAAAAATAAGCTTTTTCCCCTCTCTCAGTGCATGCTTAAGATTTATGACTAAAAATTAAGAAATCACTTTCAAAGATTTTTAATCATAATTTATTTTATAATAAATCCTTATACCTTTCTTAGACCTGCTGCATGTTAACAGGTCACGCTGGAGTTTTCTGTAAAATATAGCCTATTGCTAATAATCATTATCAATAATTATTATTTAGTTTAATGTTTTTAGTAAAAACAATAATCAGAATTATTAGTAGTCATATTGATACATAAAAACAACATTTTTGGCCAAATTGTGCAGCCCTACAAGAAGGCACAACAAACTAAAGAAAAAGTCTGAAAACTTTTCACAGTTCACATTTTGTGTGCAGATTTAGTTTAGATTTGGTTTAGATTTTGGAATTTATTTGATATTGGTCCTCAGAAAAGTCCCTCATGAAGTCTTGTTACACATCAATGCTATTTTAATTCATTTGAAATGAAAGAATGATAGAGAGATTAAAGTGAAGTTGTGCTAAAAACTGAATCCAAACGACATCTTTCTGGAGCCGAAAAAAGGATGTTTTGAATGCTATATACATAATATTTATTGCAGTAGTATTAGTACTTGTTTTGATGCCCATGATCACAGACAGACTTGTCATATGAGGGAAAACTGAGCCACATTTAGTGTGTTACGTTAAATAATTACAGACCCAGATCCAATGTCTAATGCAATAAAGTTGTTTTTTTGTGATCATCAATCAGGCCTTAAAAACAAGCAGAATAGCCTGCATTTCATGTCATTTATGCATATTTGTATCATGTTTATTTTGTTTATGCTCTATATATTTATAGTTTTTATGTATACTTCATTTATATTTTATTTATTTGTATATATATATATATATATTTACTCAAGCTCACTTGCACTTGTTGCAAAATCTGTTTAAATATTTTTACATATGTATGCTGTTACCCTTAATGCAGATTTATGCTTAAACATTGAAATGGTCATTTTATGTGCTTTCTCTTCACTTGTCAAATTGCTATGACAGTTTTTACAGTGGGGCCCAATTTCATGATCTTGCCCAGGGCCCCACAGCCCTACGGGGCCGGCACTGGTCACGACCCTTTAAATATAGACCCTAAAAACCTTTAAATTCAGCAGTATTCAAAACAGAACAAGAATTAAAATACATTTTATAAAGCTAACATAAAGTATAGTGGAATCGGGGCTATTATAGTTAATTAAAACTAAAGCCATAAAAAAAATACATTTTTATTACTTGAAATAAAATATTAAAAACATATTTTATTTTGGACAATATTTCTTATTTTCACTTAGTTTAACTTGATGTATTAAAATAGATCAAACTAAAACTGAAATTTAATTTTTTTTAATAAAAACTATAAATAATAAAAATGGTGATGCTGACAAACACTTAACAAAGCTTTAAATGAAAATATAAAAGTAAAAGCTAATTCAAAATATTAATAAAAATTATAATAAAACTAAGTGGCATTCTCTTGAAACAGCATTTATAATAAATGCCAAGCCTAGAATAATTAATGTTGTGTTCATGTTCCTCACTGGACAGATCCAGACAGGCTTTGAGCGGGTTTTGAGCGTATTTGAGCGTGTTTTGAGCGTTTTGAGCGTATTTGAGCGTGTTTTGAGCATGTTTTGAGCGTGTTTGATGTGAACTGTGTGATATAAATCACGTCTGTGGAGACGGCTCTGCTCTGACTCCGTGTCTCCGCAGGTTTCGCTCGCTATCCGATGGTCGGCTACATCTATAAAGTCAGCAGCACCAGCAGCGACGAGATCTGGCTCTGATTCACACGCACAGACAGAGCCCTGACCTCTGACCTCTGACCTCAAGCCCTGCCAAGCCTCATATCTGAGATCTCAACAGGATTGACTGACAGTGTCCTGCTGAAGAACTGCATTACCCATAATCCCCTGATCCGAGAAACCACTGTTACTATGGTAACACCAATCCCAGGCTATTTCCACACTAGCTAGCCTACAGTGGTGATGATGATTCCTGAAATGTTTAAGAAATCAGAGAAAAAGTGTTAAAATCACAGACCGATTCAGTGACGTCAAACACAGGGACTCATGGGATCTGTAGTTCTTTCAGTAGCACTTGATCATTAACATTATTTTTGGTATTTTATGTATTTTAGGTAGTTCTGAAGAAACGGTCTTTCAGTTTTCTGGCCTTCTCAAAACGTTAAAACAATATTTATACATCGTTTATGAAACATTTTTATGAAACATTTCAGTTGGACATCATCTAACTTTTTAAAATGTTACTATTTATCAGTTTCAGATGATTCAGAGAACATTCAAAAATAACGTTTGCAACGTTCCCTTAACGTTCAAAGAACCAAAATAAAACATTTTAAATAACTGGACGTTTTGAACTTAATGGGAACGTTAGCAAAACATTTATAGAACATATTTATAGTCTGTATTGACGAGTCTCAGAGGGAATTAAATTGAATTAAATGAGCATAATTAAACATGGACAGACTGTACATATGCGCTTTCCTCAGTATTTACCCACAGTTCTTTGCTGCTATATGGAATGTATTTGTGTATAAGAGAATGTTTAGTAAATCCGCAGATATATGTGAGAGAAATAAAAAGAAATATGTGAGAAATCTATATATATTTAAATGAATATAAAGAGTATTCCTGGTAAGGTGTTATGATCATATGCATATTTACTGTAAGTATATTTGTAAAGCTCGTTATGAATCTGTACATATGAATATATTTCATAACGCATGTCATTGTGTTTCCATCCAGCAGGAGGCGCTACTAGTTAAACTGCTGCTGTGGCTGTTAACCTGAGCTTAACTAGTTCTAGTTAATTATTCCAGTGATTATCTGTCTCTTGTCTGTGTATTATTAATCATATGATGAAATACCTCAATAAATCATATCGATCGCAGTCCAGTGTGAGTCTCAGATGTTCCTCAGAGTTTCTTTTATTGCAAGAAAATACAAAAATATTAAGGAAATATAAGATCATAAGAAGATCCTAAAGAACAGAGCACAGATCAAAATAAATAAAATGAGAAAAGAGAGAGAGAGAGAGAATACCGAAAGAAAAATAAGAATTACACAACAGGATCTTCTAATAGTTTCAATTAATAGTTTCATAAATGTGTCCCTGCAGCACAAAAGCAGTGTTAAGTCGCTGGGGTATATTTGTAGCAATAGCCAACAATACATTGTATGGGTCAAAATTATCCATTTCTTTTATGCAAAAATCATTAGGATATTAAGATCATGTTCCATGAAGATATTTAGTAAATTTCCTACCGTAAATATATCAAAGCTTAATTTTTGATTAGTAATATGCATTGCTAAGAACTTCATTTGAACAACTTTAAAGCTGATTTTCTCAATAATTAGATTTTTTTGCACCCTCAGATTCCAGATTTTCAAATATTGTCCTATCCTATACCATACATCAATGGAAAGGTTATTTATTCAGCTTTCAGATGATGCATACATCTCAATTTCACAAAAATTGACCCTTATGACTGGTTTTGTGCTCCAGGGTCACATTTTAATAATCTTGCAGATTTACAGCATAATTCCTTTTGAAAAACAGAAAACAATGGCCTTGTTTTAAGACACTTAGCCTACGTTTATGAATTTAAGATTTGCCCAAAATGAAAATATTATTCAGTAAAAATTGAGTATCTTCCATTAATAAACCAAAAAATATATCATTTTTGAAAACTGAGAAGACGGCTTGATTGAAACTTTAAGACACTCAAGTGTATGACGTCTCTACTGATTAAACAAAGAATAATATACAATATCAACAACACAAAGGGTACAATTATTGTGATCAATATTACATCTATATGTAAAGATGGGCAGATATGATTAAACATCTGAGAGTGTGTTCCTTGACTCTGGGAGGTTTGGGAAATAGAGACATGGCTCTGAATGTGCAGCTAGCGCTGGATCTTCAGAGTTTGAGTGTGTTCTCGCAGGTGTCTGTGGTCTTCCGTTTCTGCGCCGGAAGTCAAACGTAGATCTTTCATCTGCAGCTTCTGCTCTTATTGATCTCAGACTGTGTGTAAGTGCATGAAAACAGTGATAAAACACACAGAGAGAGGGATTTTCAGCGCTGATGAGCGGATCTGGCCTGTTAAACCGCATCTTAATTTCATTCGCCTATAGATATTGATTTTAGTGTTGAGCTTTTAGTTTAGTTGATATTAGGGTGAGTTCAGCTTTCCGAGCGTCATTTCTTCACTCATCAGTGTTTACTTCAGATGATCTGGATCAAGCGGAGCGGTTTCTGGCTTCCGGTTCATCGAGTCTTCGCTCGTCGCGTCTCAAATCACTCACATCTGCAGCCTCTCAGGTCTGTTTAAACTTCATCTTTCACTTACTACTTTAACTTTAACAGATTTTAATGTTTTAATTAAATCATTTACGAGTGGAGTGTAATTTTATATTAATAAATCGATTTAATTTTTGTTAACACTTTAAGGTCTAATTCATTGTTCGTGTATAAAATGAATTTATGACTATACTTTTGTTCATTGTTAATTCATATTTATTTGTAATACATTAATTTATACAATTTCAGATGTCACTTGTATTTGCAGATGTAGAAATTAATATTACATACACAAAATACATACATTGTATGGGTCAAAATTATCCATTTTTCTTTTCTGCCAAAAATCATTAGGATATTAAGATCATGTTCCATGAAGATATTTGTAAATTTCCTACCGTAAATATATCAAAACTTAATTTTTGATTAGTAATATGCATTGCTAAGAACTTCATTTGAACAACTTTAAAGGAGATTTTCTCAAAGTTTGTTGATTGTTAGTTTAGGATGCCTGATTTTAGATATCTGTATATTAACAAACATTAATGAACTGAATGTTATTTTAAAGTGATATTAAATGTAATCAGAAGAAACAATGTTTCAGAGCTGAAGGTGGTTATTAATGTCTTTGTTTTTTACTAATGCAACATTTGTGTCCTTTCAGCATGTGAAAGCAAGCTTTAGAAACTTTTTTTTGTTATATTTTGTTGCATGTTTTGTTCTAGTTTAGTGGAGGTCAGACTCTGAGCTGTTGTTAGAGTTGTAGTTGTGTTTGAGAAGATGGCGTCTCTGACGCTCACGACACAAAATGGAGGCGAGAGAGTTCACTGTCTTTATTTACAGGCAGGAGAAGATATTAATAATAATAACAGCTCATTGAGAGATGGACAGACGTGTGTTTGTGTTGTTCTGTCTGCTGGCGGCTGTGAGATCAGTCGGTAAGAATCTTCTTCAGTGTTTCAAACAGCACTGGACTATATTTGCTTTTTCACAATCATATTAGTATTATGACCTTAATGAAATACCATTAATCTGATCTAATGTTAACTTTGCAGATTCTAAGCCAGAAATCAAGGTTATTAGCAAAGACAATCTGGAATGTGCTAATGGAGCATTTGATAAGGAACTACCGTCACTGAAGGAAGATGTATTTGACACCTACACTTGTACATCGATCCCCGAGGATTTGTGTCATGGAACTGAAACCTGTGAAAAACAAAAACTTGTAGTAAAAATCCTGAGTGAGTAAAGCTTACCATGTACACGACAGAGCTTCATATATATATATATATATATTGCAAATTGTACACAACAAGACAGGGAACATCCAACAACATAAGGCTAAATAATACGAATAATCAACATTCAAAAACAAAACAAAAATACTCACAACAAAAATAGCAACAAAGAGGGGAAAAAACACAAGGAGCAAGAATCAATAGAAGTACAAAAAGACACCAATTAAAAATACATTAAAATAATAAATATTTTGAGATAGAGAGGCAAAGAGTTTCTATTTAGTTTTTTTAAAGTACTTAAAGCTCTGAAACATTTTCACAAACTCAAATATATATATATATATATATATATATATTAAAGGAGGGCTTACATTTTTTCCATTTGCATGTATGAATATGATATTTACCCGACAATAAAACAAAGTTGATAACGTCAGAAAAAAAGATAATTTAAATCACACTTAAAAAAGAAGATATCTTGCGAAACAAATGAAGGAATTGTTTCCATTTTACTGATAACCGGCTATGAATATCAAACCAGAATTTAGAAGTAACCTAACGGTAAAAGAATAGGTGATCGAGCGTTTCAGGAAAAGAAGAACAAAAAGAACACGGGTCCACCTCAAATATAAATATTTTCTGTATAAAATCACTAAAACAGAGTAAATCCTGAACATAATTCTGTAACGTGTCTCCTTTACCCTCAGAGCAACTGGAAGATAAAAGATAAGAGATTTATCCCTTCAGCATCTCCCAGAAAATAGCACTGCTAATCCTAAGTGATAATACGTTTAAATTCTTTATAAATAAGTTTATTATTACACTCATTACATATTTTAAAGAAGGAAGAGAAGCTACAGGGCTAGATAAGAGATATGTCCCTGACGGAGCTGCACACATCCACTGAGACACCAGTGTGTTTTCCTCTGATTTAATGCTAAGAGTATAGAAAGTGAAGTTATTAATGTCATTTCAGGAGGAGTATGCTCGTCTAATCTTCCAGTTAATATCCAAGTATAAAAGACAGCCTCTTACCACTTCCGTTGTTAGTTCTTTCGGCATCCCTCCTCCTCCCCATCTCCTCCTTTTATGCATATTTATTTATTTATTTATTTATCTATCTATCTGTCTATAGGGGGCTATCGGAGCTTGAGTAGAATAGTCTCTCTGAGCCCTCTATTGCAGACATCAAGCCAATTCTGTTTACCACTGATGCTAAGATTATATGGGCACACGAACTTGTGAAATTAATTATCGGCACTATAATTTGAGTGAAAAAATGTTTCAACAATGATCTCAAACTTTTGAAAGGCAGTGTGTCACAAAATTTCTTGTGTGTGTGTCTGTCTGATATGTGTGTGTGTGTGTGTGTCTGATGTGTGTGTGTGTGTGTGTGTGTGTGTCTGCAGGCAGTAAGAATGTGATCCAGCTGGACGACTTGGGGTCTCTGGTCAGTGTTATTGTGAGCGATATAATAGCAACCGCTCTGATCGGATGGGCCATTTACAGCATCTGCGCTCAACCCCCGACCAGAAGCAGCTATCAGGGGAATAAAGGTGCATCACGATCACAGTCATAATCAATATCAGTGAATCAGGAATCACCGGTTCATCTGTCTGTGTTTCTCTCTTCAGCCTCTGACAGACAGGCTCTGATCAATAATCACACTCCATCAGGAGGAGACACCTACCAGGTACGGGTCAAGATTCACACCAGCGCCGGAAACACTGATCACACACCCGCATCTGACACACTTTACCTGCTGTGATACAATTCAGTCTATAAAAACAGGAACTGTTGTTGAACTATATATAATGTGCTGTATATGTTATTCTGTACTAGAACCAGGGTCTGAGGAGTGTGAGGGGGTTCACGTTTAGAAAAATATAGTGCAAAAAATGTAAATATAATAATAATAATAATAACAATTTTAAAAAGTAATCTAACTAATCTAACTAATCTAATTATTTTGTTCTATTGACAGCTAAATTATTATTTATCTTTTTTGTATTAAAAATCTGAAAATAATAGTAGGCAGAAAAATACAATATTAATATTAATAGAAAGTAAAGGAAATCCGGTTAATATTTTACAAATAATAATAAAAATGAAAAAATGTTTTCACAGTATGAATATATATATATATATATATATAAAGTTGTTCAAATGAAGTTCTTAGCAATGCATATTACTAATCAAAAATGAAGTTTTGATATATTTATGGTAGGAAATTTACAAAATATCTTCA
>JAFVLL020013768.1:0-16117 GCA_021397915.2 Tor tambroides | reverse complement strand
AGAGAACAGCCGCGTTTGTTTCCTCACGGTGATTTTTGCACTTTTGGTTTTTGTGACTTTCCTTTCGTTTGGCTTTTCCTCCCTGTTTCTCCTCCACCTCCTTCATTCCATCCGTCCGTTCCTCCGCCTGACGACGAAACCAGGTGCATTGTGGGTAATTTCTCAGATCCCGCTCACAGGCGAGCTTCTTTTCTGTTTCAGAGCTTTATCGGTTCTTTTCGTGGATGTTGTTGGAAAGCTTTTGTATATTGTTGATTTTGCGGTTTTATTTCTGTTCCGATGTTTTTAGACGGACGAACGGACGGACGCTTTGTTTCACGAGTTTAAATCCTCCAAACGTGCCGAGATTGGACGATTCCTGCCGCCGTTTCGTCTCAAGTCTGACCAATCCAATAACTGTCATCGTCTGAGGAGAGAGTCTGTGATGAAGAGAACCATCATCATCCTCCGTCTGTCCATCACGTCACGCTCCTCCCTCTTTTCCTTTATAGAGCTTTGTCTTTTTATTTTGTTTTATTTTTTTTTTTTGGCTTTGTTTTTGGAAAAAATACTAAAGTGCAACAACAATGGTTAAAAAAGATTCCAAACAAACTGAGAGAAATAATAAATATATATAAATAAAGAAATGAATATGACACAGGTGTGTGTGTGTGTGCGTGTGTTCTTCCAGCAGCTGTACCGCGGTATCGCACGGTAATACTGTGGTACTGAACCAGAAAACACCTTCACGATGTTCATTTATGAAACACTAATGTAACTCACACAAATGCAGCTGCTTTATTAGTTTCATAATTACACAGTTATTTTGCTGTTTATTGCTGTGCAGCTGCTTTGAAACACTGTATCACATCTGAAACTATCTGCACTGTATAAAGCGCTACAGAAACAAGTAAATGTTGGCATTGATGTACCTTTATGTGTTTCAGGCCAGAGCCAGCTAACTAAAATATATTTCTGTGTTCTCTGAACATTCAGTTTTTGTAAACGTTCAGTTCGGTTGAGTCAAATTTAATGGAACATTCTGTTCTACCAAACATGATGGGGACGCTACTTTTGAATGTTCTCTGAAAGCTCTGGAACAATTAGTAACATTTAAAACAATGTTAGATGAACATATTTTAAGGTGTCCTTGTTACATTGAAGCAGTGTTGGGGAAAGTTACTTTTAAAAGTAATGCATTACAATGTTGTGATACTCCCTAAAAAGAAACTAATTGTGTTTGAAACTAATTTTATGGAAAGTAATGCATTACATGACTTTGTCTCATCTGGGCTGGGCTTCTCTTGTTTTTAGTGTAAAAAAAGTGCTTTCAGCTGTGCTGCCATTCTGGACTGCTTGAAGAACAGGACACAGAAGATAAAAGTGCATTACTCTTCAGCAACAACAAAATGAAACACAAATCTCATGTTTATCGAAGGTCTTTTTTGCTTATTACTATGGTTGAATTGGATAATCGGAGGTCAGCAGCAAAGACATTAATTATTGCAGGTTTGTGTCATATTCTTTTTTCTTTTCACTGTTTTTATTCATTTTGAGGAATCTGTTTTGTGCAGGTGAGATGAGTAAATGCATGTTCAATCCTGATTTCTCTCAACATGGCAACACAAGCGCTGTCAGTCAATACATGGGAAACAAAGTAACAGCCATTACCTATTTGAAAAAGTAAATCAGATATTTTCTAGTAAATTAAAAAGTAATCCATTACTCTGCTAGTTACTTGGAAAAGTAATCTGATTACGTAGCTCACGTTACTTGTAATACTGAGTAATATTAATTTCTACCTGTACTTACTATATGAGTTAGGATTAGGGTTACCTGCATGTAATTATGCATAATTTATTGTTATTATAATAGTAGTAAGCACATGTAACGTGAAACAAGGACGCCATAAAATAAAGTGTTACTAATTAACGCTTTGAGAACATTATTAAAGGCCAGATAACTCTGAACAAACATTGTATTAACGTTACTGTAAGAGCATTGGTTCATAACTCTGAGGGAATGTTAAATGAACATTAGTTTCTGTTAACTAGGGAGATGTTCTGAATAAACGTCAGGAAAGAGTAGCGCGTTACTCGTGTCAGCGTTACCATACTGAATCTCAGGACTGATTCTGAAGCTCATGTGTTTCAATCCAAACTGATGTTGATCGCTTTTCCTCCTCATCGTGAGCTCTGTGTGCAGCTGCTCGTGTCTGAATGTGAATCTGCACTGCAGAGGTTCAGCAGACCTGACGAGTCGAGCGCAGATCTGACGGCTTTAGCCTGCCTATGGCAAGCCCTTTTAACATTCAGTCTATAAAACGTACTAGTATGTGTTTCATGCTGCTATCATAGTCATTGCTGAAAAACCAAAGAATTTGTGGGAGCTGAAGGATTTTTCTGAAGAACAGCGGGCAGTTTAACTGTTCAGGACTAACAAGGGACTCATGAACAACTATGCAATAGTTTTATAGTGAGGGTAATTAACAAGTAATCTGATTACATTGTTGCAGATGTAATTAGTAGCTAGTAATTAATTACATTTTTTAGAGTAACTTACCCAACACTGGTTACTAGTCACTACTGAAATAAGTACCAGCATCTAATAAAAAAGAACCAGTATCCAATGAATACTAAATAGCATCATTAAAAAGTTACTAGTACCTAAAGAATTAGTACTAGTACTTAATGGAATAAATACTAGTACACACACATGATTTTATCTATAATGTTAATATTATTATTATCATTATTGATGTATAAAAATATTATTATTTATTTAAAATATATTAATGTTTTATCCTTTTATATTAGATTTCTTTAATATTAATTTTATTTAATATTCATTATAATTTACATTGGTTTATATTAATAGTAATAAAAATGGTATACATAAAAATTATGACATCAAGAATAATAATGTTATATATTAATATCAATTTTAAATTATATGAAAGTTATAATATTAATAAAATGTTATATTTATTCTAAATTATATCATTATTAATAACAATAATATAATAGTAATTTAATTTTATGGAATAGATGCTAGTAGCTAAAACTAAGTACTAGTAGCATTAAAATAGGTACTAGTATGTTTTAAGGATTAAATGTTAAAGAGGCTTGCCATATGAGTGTGTGTGTTTGTTCTGAATGGCTCCTCAACCGGTCAGAGTCAGCAGCGTCTCTGTGCACAGAGGTAAAACACTGAGTGTGTGTGATTCATGTGATCTGCATCATATGTACAGAATCAGTGTGTGTGTGTGTGTGTGTGTTCTGCAGCTGTGAGATGATGATTCTGCATGTCAACATCACACTGGAAACACTGTTTTGTGTTGCTGACTGATGCATCTCAATCACAGCTTCATTTGCATGTGATAACAGACAGTCCGTAGTTTTGTGTATCAGTTGACTGTCTGAGATTCTCCTGTGTGTGTGTGTGTGTGTGTGTGTGTGTGTGTAGGTGACTATGCCCCGTGTGTGTTTGAGGCAGAGGACGCATCTGTCTGCTTTATTCTTTCACACCTTGACCTGGGCCTGTTCAGGTAAGGCCAAATAAACACATACACTACCAGCCAAAAGTTTTTGAACAGTAAGATTTTTAATGTTTTTAAAGAAGTCTCTTCTGCTCACCAAGCCTGCATTTATTTGATTCAAAGTACAGAAAAAACAGTACTATTTTGAAATATTTTTACTATTTAAAATAACTGTTTTCTATTTGAATATATGTTCAAATGTAATTTATTCCTGTGATTTCAAAGCTGAATTTTCAGCATCATTACTCCAGTCACATGATCTTCAGAAATCATTCTAATATGCTGATTTACTGCTCAAGAAACACTTCTGATTATTATCAATGTTGAAAACAGCTGAGTACATTTTTTCAGGATTCTTTGATGAATAGAAAGA
The DNA here is from genome assembly GCA_021397915.2 of Tor tambroides. Taxonomy (NCBI): domain Eukaryota; kingdom Metazoa; phylum Chordata; class Actinopteri; order Cypriniformes; family Cyprinidae; genus Tor; species Tor tambroides. The sequence continues at coordinate 12,227 of JAFVLL020013768.1, read as the reverse complement.
TACAAAGATCAGCATTTATCTGAAATAATAAGCTTTTGTAACATTATACACTACACCATTCAAAAGCTTGGAGTCAGGATCATTTTGGGGAAAGAAATTATAGAAATGAATATTTTTATATAGCAAGGATGCTATAAATTGATAAAAAAAAGGTGATATGATAAAGACATTTATAATGTTACAAAAGATTTCAGATAAATGCTGTCCTTCTGAACTTTCTATTCATCAAAGAAACCTGAAACAAATTCTACTCAGCTGTTTTAAATATTGATAATAATCAGAAACATTTCCTGATTATTATCAATACTTGCTGTACTTTGGATCAAATAAATGCAGGCTTGGTGAGCAGAAGAGATTTCTTTAAAAAAAAACATTAATCTTACTGTTCAAAAACTTTTGGCTGGTAGTGCATGCACACACACACACACACACACACACACACACACACACATATATATATATATATATATATATAAATTATGATCTAGTTTCCATGTTGTTCTTGGCTTTATTAATCTCTCTGACAGCATCCATTGACACCGCCCCCAAAATTGACGGACAGCAGAGCTCATTGGTCACTGTACAGGAGAACATCACTCAGCACTTCAGCTGCCAATCAGAGGGCTGGGATGCTCAAGCCCCGCCCCTCCTCACCTGGTACCTCAATGGCGAGCGGCAGAGTGAGGTGACTGGCAGGCGGGGGGCGGGGCGTCTGGTGATGACATCATCAGCGCAGGATTCCGGAGCGGAGCGCAACAGCACGTTCACACTGAAGCCGAAGCGCGGGGATCGAGAGCTGGTGTGTGCGGCGGGAAACCCCGCCGGAGGAGAGAGCTATAACGCAACCGTCACGCTGAACGTCCAGTGTGAGTCCCAGTTAGAAACGCTGCAAGGGTTTTAGTTAATATATTATTTGTATAATAATATAAAGTATGATATCACTACTACTGCTACTATTAATAATAATAATGTTGTATATTAATGTAAATTATAATATCACTACTACTATTAATATTAATAAAAAGAAGAGCGAGAATATTATATATAATAATATAAATTATAGTATTATTAGAAGTAATTATAATAGTATAATAAAATATCAAAAACTACATGCATGTGTGTGTATTTATATATACATAATACATATACACAGTACACACTCATATATTATGTACACAAAAGCTTTTATTTTGGATGCGATTAATCGCGATTAATCGTTTGACAGTACTAAAAATAATATTATAATTTATATTAGTATAGCATGCTTATTATTTTATATATAACATTATTATTATTGATATACAATAATAATATTTATATATAATATATGAATGTATTAGATTTTTATATTATATGTGTTTAATATTAATTTTATGTAATATTTATTATAATTTACATTGGTTTATATTAATAGTAATACAAATGGTATACATTAATATAACAATTATGACATTAATAATAATGTTACATATTAATATGAAAATTATAATATTAATAAAAATTTACTCTCAATTATATTATTATTAATAACAATAATATAATCATTTTAATTTAATGTAATATTAATTCAAATTTTGAGCTGTCTGCAAGCAACATGCAGTTTAATATTTGGGCCACAGATGGCGATGGAGAGTTCAGCAGTGTGAGCCAGCTGAAGTGGCTAGAAGGGATACAGCTACAACCAGAAACTAACAATGAAATTTAATCTTCTACCTATTAGATTGTGTTTTATTAACGTCTGCACCCGCCCCAAACCTAAACCTACCCCTTATAAGAATGCAAAATAGTAACTATTGTTGTACAGTGTGACAAAAATTAAGCTATGCCCAGTAGCCACAGCTGTATCCCTTCTAGCCTAAGGTCACTGTTGTGTGTTTCAGTCCAGCCGGAGATTCTGCGTGTGGACGTTCACTACAGAGAGAGCTCAGACCCGGGCCTCGCCCTCATTCTCTTCGCTTTGGTTCGCTCCAACCCCCCCGCCTCCATCCGCTGGGTGGATCAGTCCGGTCATCTTCTGGCCAACGGCTCCGACTTCCTCATCCTGGACTCACGCAGCTTCCCCTGGCTGACCAATCACAGCCTGCAGCTCACGCTCAGCAGCCTATCAGGAAACATCACAGTCAGCGCCAACAACAGCCTCGGCTCCGCCCACAGCAACCTCACGCTCACAGGTTACTTAGTACTAATTATTCAAATAAATTAATATTTATATTTATTAGTATGAAAGCGACAGTAAAGACATTTATAATCAGAGGCGGACAGCAGTGAAGTATTATTACTCTGCTTTAAAAGTACTTTTCGAGTGTCTGTACTTTATCAGAGTGTTTTTCTTTAGAAAACTTTACTTCACAACATTCCAAAGCATCATATTGTACTTTTTACTGCACTACCTTACATATTAAATATCATTTAATACTTAATTACATTATAAATCTAGTACTTCCTTACTTTTATTCAAGTAAATGTAATTCAAAGATTTACTTCAGTACAAGAAATTACTACATTTTTAATGTTCTTAAGTATTACAGGTAAAAAACAACTTTTATTTATGAAATGTAGTGCAGTAAAAAGTATGACGTACTCTTTGGAATGTAGTGAAGTAAAAGTTTTCCAAAGAAAAACACTCTGATCAGATACTTTTTAAATTGACTTGAGTAAAGTAAAAATACTTCCCTACTCTCCACCTCTGTTTATAATGTTACAGAAGATTTCTATTTCAAAATTCAGAAACATATCTCACATTATCACAGTTTATTGGCTATAGTTCAGAAAATGGTAATAAAATATGAGAAGAACTCAGAGTTAAACTGAGTCAGAACACATTGATCTTGATAATGTCAGATAACTTTGATAGAAAGGTATGAAACAAAACATGCTCAGGTCAAAGTGTCAAATCACATTTTTGCTCCCAAATTTTACTGTTAGTCCACTGTATGAAGAATTTTTGGGTATAATATGTCACAGTTTACTTTATTTTGCTATCCTCACTTACAGAAATCAACTATAGTGTCCTGCACCCACTAGTAAACAAAATATCAAAAATTATATCTGGTGTCTGAATCATTTTTGGTTTGACTGTAAATGCTGTTCTTTTGAACTTTCTATTCATCTGTGAATCCTGAAAAATAAAATGAGTTACAGTTTCTACAAAAATATTGTGCAGCACAACTGTTTTCAACATTGCTAATAATCAGAAATGTTTGTTGAGCAGCAAATCAGCATATTAGAATGATTTCTGAAGATCATGTGACACTGAAGACTGGAGTAATGATGCTGAAAATACAGCTGCAGATCACAGAAATAAATCACAGTTTAACACATATTCACATAGAAAACAGCTGTTGTACATTAGAATAATATGTCAGTATTTTTACAGTATTTTTGATCAAATAAATGCGTGTTCCTCCAGAGTTCCTGCAGTCGCGTGTGGAGGTGCCAGTGTTTGGGATCGTTACAGGCGGCGTGGCTGGCTTCATCACCCTCCTCATCTTCACCCTGATGGTGTTCTTCCTCATTCAGAAGGACAAAACCAAAGGCATCGGTACATGATCTGAGCGTGTGAAGCACTCTGGATGAAATGTGAAGGTGTTTCTGTGAACACGAGCTGAACTCTGATGTTGTGTTGTTTTCAGAGGAGCCTGCTGTACTGCATCTCTCCTGCAAACGGTGCGTTCACCGCTAATAAAGGCATTATTCAGTGATGTGTGTGTGTGTGTGTGTACTGATGTGTGTGTGTGTGTGTGTGTGTGTACTGATGTGTGTGTGTGTGCGTGTGTGTGTATTGATGTGTGTGTGTGTGTGTGTGTGTGTACTGATGTGTGTGTGTGTGTGTGTGTGTGTGTGTGTGTGTGTGTGTGTGTGTGTGTGTACTGATGTGTGTGTGTGTGTGTGTGTGTGTGTGCTGATGTGTGTGTGTGTGTACTGATGTGTGTGTGTGTGTGTGTGTGTGTGTGTGTGTGTACTGATGTGTGTGTGTGTGTGTGTGTACTGATGTGTGTGTGTGTGTGTGTGTGTGTGCTGATGTGTGTGTGTGTGTGTGTGTGTGTGTGTACTGATGTGTGTGTGTGTGTGTGTGTGTGTGTGTGTGTGTGTGTGTGTGTGTGTGTGTGTGTGTGTGTGTGTGTGTGTGCGTGTGTGTGTATTGATGTGTGTGTGTGTGCGTGTGTGTGTATTGATGTGTGTGTGTGTGTGTACTGATGTGTGTGTATGTGTGTGTTAGTGTACTGATGTGTGTGTGTGTGTGTGTGTGTGTGTGTGTGTACTGATGTGTGTGTGTGTGTGTACTGATGTGTGTGTGTGTGTACTGATGTGTGTGTGTGTGTGTGTGTGTGTGTGTGTACTGATGTGTGTGTGTGTGTGTGTGTGTGTACTGATGTGTGTGTGTGTGTGCGTGTGTGTGTGTGTGTGTGTGTGTGTTGCAGCAGTGAGCCGCTGAAGCTGGAGGTGAATGGAGTGTATCTGTCGCGGGAGAACATGTCTCTGCCGTCGCACCTGCAGCTAAACGAGAATCGCACGCTCTGTAAGGGTGAGTAATGCATTGCAATATTGCGTTACTTCCTAAAAAAGTAACTAATTGCGTTACTTAGTTACATTTTATGGAAAGTAATGCATTATGTTACTTTTGAGTTACTTTTTAAATCTTGGCAGGGCTTGCTTGTTTGTTTTTAATATAAATAGTTCTTCTTTTATAAATGTAAAAGTCCTTTTCACACCAAAAGTGAAGTGAATCCGGCTCAGGCTGAAGGAGATGTAGATTCAGGTCTGTACAGTAGAGGGCGCCGCTCAAACTAATCACATGAAGAATATGACGCAGGAGAGGAAAGATCAACACTATTCAGCAATAACAAAAATTAAACACGTGTCATTTTTGCATAGTATGGTTGAATTGGATCTTCGAAGGTCAGTCGCAAAGACATCGGTTAATAAACTGGGATTAAATATATAAATTATATTTTTCTTATTTAATATATTTAATTATTGCAGGTTTGTATACTATTCTAAATTTGCATTTGATTGTTTTTATTCATTTATTTCATTTTTCATTCAGGTGAGATGAGTAAATACATGTTCATATTTAGTCTAGAACGATTTCTCTCAACATGGCAACACCAGAGCTGTCAGTCAATACATGGGAAACACAGTAACTGCTGTTACTTATTTGAAAAAGTAACTCAGATATTTCCTTCTAAATTAAAAAGTAATGCGTTACTTTACTAAATACTTTAGAAAAAGTAATCCGAGTACGTAAATTGTGTTATTTGTAATGCATTACCCCCAGCACTGATCTGCAGAGCTGGCTGCGCTGATGTGTTTCAGGCCAGCAGAGCTCCAGATTAAACACGCTGGAGAGGAGACGCGCTGAGGACGAGGAGGAGGACCTGTCTGCCGCCTACGCTGCTCGAGGTCAGAGGTCACGACCTGCAGAAGCACACTGCTCTCTAGGACTAGCTAGATTTTCAGTTCCATTCTGTGCCTTTAAAGAGCCCTGAAACTGATGTCAAGAACTGATCATGAGATCAAAATAAAAAAAACTAAAACATACTGTATTAGAGTAAAAACAAAGATAAATTTCATTATTGCATTCAGAAATAATATAAGTATTAGTAAATAAAATGAAATTATTTTTTGTATTGTTATAAACAAATGGTATCTTTTTACGAACATTATACATGTTAAAACATGCATTTTAGTTCCCGTCACTCCACAGCAATCCTTTAAATTTGGCAGTGTTCAGAACAGAACAAGAATTAAAAATAAATATATAAAGCAAACATAAAGTATAGTGGAATCAGGGCTAATATAGTTCATTAAAACTAAAGCCATAAAATATATGATTATAAATGATAACATCACTACTACTACTACTAATATTAATTGTAAGAAGAACAAGAAGAATATTATATATAATAATATAAATTATAGTATTATTAGTAGTAATAATAGTATAATAAAATATCAAAAACTATCATAGAACTAATAATAATAAGAAAGAATGGCATAAATAAACAATTTTCATATATACAATTCTTCTTCTTCTTCTTCTTCTTCTTATTGATATGTAATATCTCAGTATGCTGCTCAGGAGTCTGTTGATGTGATTTCGTGTCTCCGCAGGTTTCGCTCGTTATCCGATGGTCGGCTACATTTATAAAGTCAGCAGCACCAGCAGTGATGAGGTCTGGCTCTGACCTCTGACCTCTGACCTCATGCCCTGCTGCGGCGGATCCACCTGAGGCTGATCAATCTCTCTGACAGACCCACATCTAACCTCGTATCTGAGAGAAGAACTACATTACCCATAATCCCCTGATCCGAGAAACCGCTGTTAGAATGGAAACAGCAATCAGAGGCTATTTTCCACATTAGTTAACTGTAGCAGTGCTGATGATGATTCCTGAAAAATCAGAGAAAAAGAGTTCAAATCACAGACTGATTCAGGGAATCATGGGATCTGTAGTTCATTCAGAAGGACTTGATCATTAATATCATCGTTACTTTTGGTGTTCAGAAGTGTTTCTTCATCAGACGCGATCATGTTCTCAGAGTTAGTTAGGAACTAATCTTTCTGTTTTCTGGTCTTTAATAACGTTCTTATATTTATACATTGTTTACGTAACATTTTTATGAAACATTTCAACTTTTTAAAATGTTGCTATTTATTCGTTTCAGATGATTCAGAGAACATTCAAAAGTAGCATTCTCTTTGCAGAATTCTAAAATGTAATGTTGCATTAACGTTCACATAACCAAAATAAAACACTTTGAACTTAATGGGAATGTAAGCAAAACATTTATAGAACATATTTTTTGTCAGCACTGTATGTGAATTATTAAATATCAACAGATGGACTTCACATGCTGCTGACTGTACATATGTGCTCTCCTCAGCATTTACCCACAATTCTTTGCTGCTATAAGGAATGCTGCATTGTGCTTGTGTAATATAAAGGAATGTTCATTAAATCTGCATATATGTGAGATAAACCTATATTTAAATGAATATAAAGAGTATTGTTGGTAAGTTATGATCATATGTGTATCTGTAAGTATATTAGTAAAGCTCATTATGAATATATTTCATAACGCATGTCATTGTGTTTCCATCCAGCAGGAGGCGCTACTAGTTAAACTGCAGATGTGGCTGTTAACCGGAGCTTAACTAGTACTAGTTAATTATTCCAGTGGTTTTCTGTCGTGCTTGTGTGTCATCAGTCATATGATGAAATACCTCAATAAATCATATCGATGGTGAAGCTCTGTCCTGCATCTGCTGTTTGAGTCTCAGAGTTTCTTTGTGTTTGGAAGGATTGTAGTTCTCGCAGGTGTTTGTGGTCTTCCGTTTCTGCACCGGAAGTCAAATGTGGATCTTTCACCTGCAGTTTCTGCTCTTATTGATATCAGACTGTGTGTAAGTGTATGAAAATAATACTAAAACACACAGAGAGACTCGTTCACACCGCTCTGCTTCAGTAAACTGCATCTGTTATTGCTGATTCTAATGTGGAGTTAATATTAGGATGGGTTTGACTGTCTGAGCCTCATTTCTTCATATGAATTGGCCGTTATTTATTACAGATGCTCTGGGTTAAGCTGAGCTCCGGATCGTGTCGTGTCGGTTTCTGACTTCCGGTTCATCAGAGTCTTTCGCTCGTCTGAAATCACTCGACATCTGCAGCCTCTCAGGTCTGTGTCAACACTACTTTAACTAAACTCAACAGATTTGATTGTTTTCATTAAATCATTTTCGATTGGAGTGTAATCTGATAGTTATAAATCTTGTTTTATTGTTTCTTAACTCTTTACTATAAGGTTTAATTCATTGTTCATTCATAAAAATGAATTTATGAAGATGTTGTTCATTGTTAATTCATGCTCATTCATAATACATTAATTTATATAACCTCAAATGTATTAGTAGATGTAGAAATTAACATTAACCAATATGAATAAATGCGTTAAACGTTTGTTCTTTGTTAGTTTAGGCTGTCTAATTTTAGATACCTGTGTATTAACAAACATTAATGAACTGAATGTTATTTTAAAGTGTTATTAAAGTGTCTTTTAATCAGAAGGATCAAATGTTTCAGAGCATGTTTCTTTGTTTTTTACTAATGTGACAGACAAAGAAGATATTTCTTTATTTGTGTGTTTTCAGCATGTGAAAGCAGACTTTAGAAACTTTTTAGTTATATATTGTTAAATTAGAGTTCGGTAGAGGTCAAGCGTGGAGATTTTGATGAAGGTAGTTTGAGAGGATGGCTCATCACCAGCAGCTTCATATCTTTATTCCCAGACAGGAGGAGAGATTAATAATCATAGCAGCTCTGAGAGATGGACAGACGTGTGTTTGTGTTGTTTTGTCTGCTGACGGCTGTGAGATCAGACGGTAAGAATCGTCTTCAGCTGTTCGTTCAGTGTTTCAATCAATATTTGTATTTGCTTTTTCAGAACCATATTAGTGCTTTGATCTTAATGAAATCTATTTTATAATCTGATCTAATGTCAGATCCTCCAGTGAAGCCAGAGATCTCTGTTGATGCACAAAAAAAAAATCTGGAATGTAAAGATGGAGCATTTGATGGCAAACCTTCAATACCGCTGAATTATGACAATTCTGGACTCCACAGATGTACAGCGCAGTGTGATGAAGACAGCTGCGCCACACAAAACATCCTAGTAAAAATCTTGAGTGAGGAAAACCTATAACACCACTGAGACTCCACTGACCCTCTGATTTAATATGAAATACATACAAATTCATTATCAGCACTTGAGTAGAAAATTGGATTGAACAATGTGAGAGGACTCAGTATTTTGGTATTTTCTGTTTTCCTTTAATGACAGCAGTTGTGTCAGTCGATGAACTTACATTTGATTAGTTACACAGAATTACAACAGACTTCATCTGTAATTTACTACTTTGAATAAATCAGATTAAATCAGTTCAACTGTACGTGTAATGCATTATAAAAGTTTTAAGTGTACAATACTTAATATTAAGTATAAAAGTAAGTTTAATGCATTAATTATGCCTTGTAATGCACTTTATAATGATGTTATAATATATTATAATACTTTTCTATTCACTGTTACATAATATACCTTAAAACATGATTTTGGACGTAACAAGAAATTATAATCATTTTAACTTTGGTTACAGTTATTTGGGAAAATATGTAATGCATTATAATGTGCATTATGAGTACTTTTATAATACATCAGAGCGGTGCGTGTGTGTGTGTGTGCGTGTGTGTGTGTGTGTGTGTGTGCGTCTGTGTGCGTGTATGCGTCTGTGTGTGTGTGTGTGTGTGTGTCTGTGTGTGTGCGTCTGTGTGTGTGTGTGCGTCTGTGTGTGTGTGTGTGTGTGTGTGTGTGTGTGTGTGTGTGTGTGTGTGTGTCTGTGTGTGTGTGTGTGTCTGTGTGTGTGTGTGTCTGTGTGTGTGTGTGTGTGTGTGTGTGTGTGTGTGTGTGTGTGTGTGTGTGTGTCTGTGTGTGTGTGTGTGTGTGTGTGTGTGTGTGTGTGTGTGTGTGTGTGTGTGTGTGTGTGTGTGTGTGTGTGTGTGTGTGTGTGTGTGTGTGTGTGTGTGTGTGTGTGTGTGTGTGTGTGTGTGTGTGTGTGTGTGTGTGTGTGTGTGTGTGTGTGTGTGTGTGTGTGTGTGTGTGTGTGTGTGTCTGTGTGTGTGTGTGTGTGTGTGTGTGTGTCTGTGTGCGTGTATGCGTCTGTGTGTGTGTGTGTGTGTGCGTCTGTGTGCGTGTATGCGTCTGTGTGTGTGTGTGTGTGTGTGTGTGTGTGTGTGTGTCTGTGTCTGTGTGTGTGTGCGTCTGTGTGTGTGTGTGTGTGTGTCTGTGTGTGTGTGTGTGTGTGTGTGTGTGTGTGTGTGTGTGTGTGTGTGTCTCTGCAGGTAGTGAGAATCTGATCCAGCCGAACATGAAGGATATGATAACTGTTTTCGTGAGCGATATATTAGTGACCATGCTGATCGGATGGGCCATTTACAGCATCTGCGCTCAACCCACAACCAGAGTCGGCTATCAGGGGAATAAAGGTGCGGCACGATCACATTCATGATCAATATCAGCAGAGAATCAGGAATCACTCAATCATCTGACTGTGTTTCTGTCTTCAGCCTCTGACAGACAGGCTCTGATCAATAATCATAATCCATCAGGAGGAGACACTTATCAGGTACGTCTGAGTGAAGATTCACAGACATGACCTGCTGTAATACAATACAGTCAATAACAACAGCAAATGTTATTGAACTATATATATATACTGTATATGTGCGTGTGTGTGTGTGTGTGTGTGTGTACTATTTTAAGTTGTTTTTTTTTGGAGTGTGAGGGGGTCCATGAATACATTTACAAGATTATAGTGTAAAAATGTAAATAATAATAATAATAATAATAATAAATAAGTTAAAATATATACAGAAATTGACATTATTAGGGTTTCATTCTGCTTTCCAAGTACTGGTCTAAAATTATACATCTAATTGTTTTATTCTATTTACAGTCTAATTTTTGTTTCTTTAAAATTTTTTTAAAAAATCTAAAGATAATGGTAGGTAGAAAAAAATGACATTATAGTATTAATATGTTAATAGAAACTAAAGATAATCCAGATAATATTTGTTTTACAGAAATGCAAATCCCAAAAAACAATTCACAGTATAAATTGGGTCTCTATACATAAAAAATGACAAAAACATAAAAATACATAAGAAATCAAAATGTACATATGCATAATATATAGAAAGAGATAGATAGATGTAATACCCAATACTATAGTGGAAAGAGACTCCCAGGACGATCATCGTATTAAAGGGCATCAGTTCAGATTAATTAATGTTGGTAATTACACTGTTGTTCACGTATCATCTGTGTGATGTTCATATGTGATTGACATGATTGTAACGTGTTTGTGTGTTGTTTAGCCGCTGAACACGCGTGCAGACGAGTACAGCGCTCTACATGCGCCCCGCAAACACAAGAGCAAGCAGTCCGTCTGAAATTATTAGCAGAAGATCTGTTTCATCACGGAAAACTCTGTCGATCTTTAAATCTCTTCATTTCGTTTCATGTTCCTGTAAATGGAGGCGTTTGTCGCTTGTGTTGATGCTTCAAATAAATAAAGACTGTCTTTACTATTAGCGGTGCTGTCGATTCTTTAAAGATTCTTCACAGAGCAAAGGATTTTATTTGTTTATATATGAGTTTTCGACTCTGTTTCTCAACTCTCAGGTCTGTTTTTTAAGACTACTAACAGCATCTGTGTGGATAAACTGGATGATTTATCATCACTTCGGCACTAAATACATTCAATGAAGACATCTTTCTAATGACATGAACTCTTTTCTCACTCAGACACAAAAACTCAATGAACCTACAGGCCTGTTTACATGCTCTTTACAAACCTGATAAACTTGAGTTCAACACCTGCATAACACAAAACAAGACACAAATCTGATTTATTCCTACAGTAATACCAGAGTGAAATATTACAAATCTAAAAAAAGAAATACTACGAAAACTGAACACCTACACACTGTTAGTCTTTCAACTTCATTCTTATTTCTACAAAACGGAGGAATAATGTTGTGCTGTAATGAAAACATGAAACATTTACATTTAAAAAGTGAGCTGAGTATTGAGAAATGTGTCCTAGTGATGGTAAGAAACTGTAAAGGAAGTGTTCAGGTTATGAACTCATGAATCTGTGACGTACTGTTGATCAGCACAAACTAGTGAATAAATGAAGCTGTTTACAGTAAATATGATTGTATGCAGGTAGAGCCATACATGAACTATTGTGAATGTTAACTTTAAAGGAATCATTCTTTAAAAAAAAAGATCATTCTGTCATCATTTACTCATGTAGTTGCAAACCCGTGACTCTTGAGAAATGCGTTTTTTCCGAATTATTGAAGTCAATGGACACCAAAATGGTTTGATTCCCAACGTTCTTCAAAATATCTTCTACAGCGTTTCCACAGAAGAAAGTGAGTCAGACAGGTTTGAACAACATGAGGGGAGTAAATGATGAGTTTTGGGTGAACGATCACTAAATGAACGATCAGTAACTCCAGCTTGAGAGTGCTGAACAATCACCTGCTGACTGTGAATCTGCTGAGAACAACAAAACATGGGACTAATATTATGTTCATTATTGTGTGTGTGTGTGTGTGTGTGTGTGTGTGTGTAGATCCTGAATACAGTTCATCTTA
>JAFVLL020013767.1:0-11928 GCA_021397915.2 Tor tambroides | reverse complement strand
ATATATATATATATATATATATATATATATATGTGTGTGTGTGTATACTAGGCTATATTACATAACTACATTGTAATAACATATAATGTTGTGTGCTATCTGTCACGCCCACTGAAGGCTCATCAGTAGATCACACATGTGCTGATAGCTCTGAAGTGAACTAACCCTGGAACATAACCTGCTCCGGAGTTACCTACATACCCTGAAAGTTACCTCCGATTTTGGAACCGAAAGCCGAGTTTATCCGCTCACTTATCCTCAAACATACCCGGGTATGTCACATAACCTGCTTTCTGGAATACCCCCTTGGTGTCACGAATGGTTTTTCATGCTCTTTGTTTAGTTCTGGTTTGTCATATGTTCCTTGCTCCTCATGTGATCATGTCATGTGCTTCCCTTGTCTGTGTGTTATGTTCTAAGTGGTTCATTGATTGCGTGTGTCATGTTCTCATTGGTTGCCTTGTTCATTAGTTCTTTCTTCTCATTGGTTGGTTCTTGTCATGTGACCCTTATTGTTTGATATAAGTAGCCCTCATTATGCCCTTGTCTCTTGTCTAGCTTTGTATTGTGTACCAGCTCTTGGTGAGTTGTGTTTCTGTACAAGCCAAGTCTGTTCAAGTCAAGTCTGTTGAAGAAAAGATTTTGTTTGTTTGTATTTTGGATCACACTCTGTTCAATAAACTGCACTTGGGTTCACTTCAACTCGCCTTCAGCAGAAGATCATTACAGCTGGTAGCACATTCCACAGTTTTGGGGCAAGAAGAAAACACAAGTGCAAAGGCCAGCTGAAGTGATTGATCTGGTGGAACGAAGATAGAGGATATTTAAGCTTTTAAGAAGGTTAAAAGCTTAAATATTAAAAACACCCAATGTCTTGTGAAGCTGATGAGGCAAGCCAATGGCTATGGTCTTTTTAAACAAAGGAAACTGAGAGACATTCATGTTTTACTGTTGTAAATGTATTATAAATGTATATATTACTTCAATTACAACACTGCTGCACGTCATTTCAATCCTTACTCCTTGTGCGAAAATAGCCCCTGCTACTACAACTACGAATATGTGATCGCAAAAAGTCAGTAGGCTTATTCGACTTCATGCGGCGCTGCAAAGATCGGTTGCTGCCTGACAAAAGCAATGCATTCTGGTTAGAAAATTTGTCCGACTTTGATCGGCACTGCAGCCGCCTTACAATCACATGTGCCATCAAAGTACCGCGAGAGCAAAACGAGACCAGCCGCCAAGGTCAGGCGCTGCAGTTGCTCAAAATCAGCTGCGAAAGCCTTGATGACGACACGCTTTATTCTCATTGGTTAGATTCTGTGATGACAAGCACGACGTGTGTTGCGTGTGTTTATTCTAACAGTTCAATTCCAATAATTCTCACAAATCTGTGTTTTTATAACAGTAAAGCTTTTAGTGTAGTCACACTGTTATATTGAGTCACGTTTATTAAAAACACTGATAAAAGCACATATATCCCCAATTTATTGGTATTTTAATAGTAGGCCTATAAGTTTATGTTGAACTTTATTCATGAACAGATGGCCCTGTATTAAGCAGTATATAAAAAGTGTTTCTGTTGCTCATGAAAACGTTTCTGAAACATCTGTGTATTTGACAAATATTGCATTTATTTCACTTCCTCTGTGATAAGAGTATGGAAACACCGTGCGAGTGTCACTACCGGGAGCAGAAAGCGTCCGACTTGACATCTCCGCTTTTAATACCGCCCCAACTGCAACCGGCTACTATCAACAGCCGGTGGCAGGCTAGTGTAGTTCATCTCGAACAAGCCTAGTGTGTTGGCACATGACAATATGAAGTGATTTTAAAACTGAATATCACCTATTCTGTGTATTTATTTATATATTTGTCATTGCTTATGTGCAATTTTAAGTTTGACAGTCTTGGTTGACATTTAGCCTGCATGTTGACTTGTTTGTGTGATCATCTTCTCATGCAGTTGTGGTTTTGTTGCAAGTGGTTTCAAATGCAGACATTTATTTTTGTATTTAGCTAATTGCAAAACCACAGTTCTTTTGTCCTTCTCACTGTGTGCATAGATTGCTGAAACTCAATACTCCTGAACTCCTGTTCTCCCTCTTAACTTAAGATAATATTTGCATCAGTGACTCTAAAACAGAAATGCTATTATTAAAGGGTTTGAGTGATTAATAAATAGTCACTTGAATAGGGTGGTTTTATGTGCATCTGCTTTATGTTTATTTTAAGTACAGAACAGAAAGAATTGTAGTGATAACATACTGTATACATGAATAATCATTAAAATATTAAAACGTTTTTATATCCTTCCATAACAGGAGGAAAACCACAATAAAACCACAAACTGAGCTGCTAGAATTCAGGTTCACTAGAATCCTGAGTTTAAAAGGTATTTAGATTTGTCTGTGCTGAGCTGTGTTGTCCATTTAGAATATCAAAATAGAGTAAAATGTTTTATGTAATTGTAACCTGCTTAAAATGAACCTAAAGCAGATTTAAAGGAACACTCCACTTTTTTTTTGAAAATGGGCTCATTTTACAACTCCCCTAGAGTTAAACAGTTGAGTTTTACCATTTTTGAATCCATTCAGCCGATCTCCGTGTCTGGCGGTAGCACTTTTAGCTTAGCTTAGCATAGATCATTGAATCGGATTAGACCATCAGCATCTTGCTCAAAAATGACGAAAGAGTTTTGATAATTTTCCTATTTAAAGCTTGACTCTTCTATAGTTACATCGTGTACTAAGACCGACGGAGAATGAAAAGTTGCGATTTTCTAGGCCGATATGTCTAGGAACTATACTCTCATTCATTGTGCAGCAGGCGCAATGATATTACGCAGTGCCTGAAAATAGTTCCCAGCTAGGTAACTAGTTATGATATAGCTGGGGACTACTTTCAGGCACTGCGTAATATCATTGCGCCTGCTGCACCCATGATAAGG
This sequence comes from Tor tambroides, assembly GCA_021397915.2. Classification (NCBI taxonomy): domain Eukaryota; kingdom Metazoa; phylum Chordata; class Actinopteri; order Cypriniformes; family Cyprinidae; genus Tor; species Tor tambroides. Next base: position 8,978 of record JAFVLL020013767.1, on the reverse strand, counting down.
CAGCAAAGTTCCTTGATTATTACACCGAAATGAGAGTACCGTATTGACCCGAATATAAGATGACCCTGATTATAAGACAACCCCCCTTTTTCCAGATGTACCTTTTGGAAAAAGGCTTTTTGAAAACCAAATTTTATTTTACTGGGGAAAAAAAAATAAAAATCTTAAATTATTTTCATATCGTATATTTTTCTTATTTTAATTTTTGTTTTGAAAGTATGGTAAATACTGGTAAAATGTACAAACAATCCAATCACCTTTAAAAATATACACTTTTTGATATACCATAAAAATAACAGGTAGCCCATCTGAATTATGTGACATAGGCTATCCATCTCATAGTAACCTACCAAAATTTTATTAACACTAGAAGTTAAATCTTATTGTAGTCTTCAAATCTGGGTACTGTCTTACATTTTAAAATCACTTACAGAGGAAGTTTGTTCAGACTAACATGACAGTCATGACTCATGCCGCTGTAAGCTTTTCTTTCTCTTTTGTTTTTACTTGCTATCTTTACAACACACATTACATTACATATTTCATGAGACACTTGTTTTATGCGTATTTAGCACCACCTATTGTTGTGGGTGTATTATTGACATGTTAAAGTCTAGACCCTGAATATAAGACGACCACGTTTTTTCAGATGTATTTCCACGAAAAAAACATTGTCTTATATTCAGGTCAATACGGTATAGTTCCTAGACATATCGGCCTAGAAAATCGCAACTTTTCATTTTCAGTCGGTCTTAGTACACGATGTAACTACAGAAGAGTCAAATTTTAAATAGGAAAATTATCGAAACTCTTTGGTCATTTTTGAGCGAGATACTAATGGTCTAATCCGATTCAATGATCTATGCTAAGCTACGTTAAAAGTGCTACCGTCAGACCTGGAGATCGGCTGAATGGATTCAAAAACGGTAAAACTCAACTGTTTAACTCTAGGGGAGTTGTAAAATGAGCCTATTTTCAGTGTTCCTTTAAGAGATGTTTAGCTTTATCTAGTATTTTTAGTTACATGTTTTAACTGCATATCATTATTGTCCAGCAGATGGCAGTAGTGGTGCTGCAGAGAGGTGAAACCAATATAGTTTTTCAGTAACGCGAAGAGAAAAAAAACGTAACAGAATGGTAGTGAGCTGAGCTCTACACGAGGAAAGAACCACACAAAGTTAAATTTAAACCATAAGGTTTAGAGCTATTTTACTAGTTCTATTTAGAAATCATCTTTTATATGCTATCACGAGGGAAGGAGCTTTTTAGTACTGTAGGGGAATTACAGTTAAAAACCCAAAAGGACCAGGTGTTGTTGTTGAATGAAGACCAGGAGTCAAAAGGATGCGATTCAAAATAAAGAAATTTTACTGAAGAAATAGTTTGCAGTTTCAGGCAGAAGTCAGCTTCAACATTCACGATGGAGTTCGTAGGCCACTCTGCTTTACAATACAAAAATCACCACAATTATACCCTGACAGAGGTTGCTAATTGCGTCAATGCATAAGTCAGCAAAATTCTGATTGGTTCCAAAACCTAGATAAACTGAGACAATTTCCACATATGGACGCAAGCTTGAAGCATATCTTCTGATGACCATTTTGGTGACGAGTGATCAGAGGTCAGACGCAATACGTATATCTGATACGCTGGACATTGGCAGCTGAACGTTTGTCCTGGGACTGTCTGAGCTTATTCCTGTACAGACAGATAGTAACACACATACGCAGAAAAATACTTATCTTACTTCAAGGTTGCCTCAGCCCTAAACCTTATCAGGCATGGTCACACACATAATGAGAGCAGCTTCTTAGAGAGTAAAAGGCAGACTAAAGCCATATTCAACTTATTCTCTAACATGCATAAATGTAACTTTAATAATTATTCAAGAAATAATATAATTAATATTATTATGAAGGCCATTGTAGATCTGCGATCCGCTCCTTCAGTACTGACAAGGATTTGTGGATTTTTTCTGTTTCTCCGGTGAGTTTGTCGAATGTTCACCCATGTGTGTTGCTAGCATGACACAGGTTTTCTAAGTATTGCTTTTGCAAGATACTGTTTTGTTGGTAATATTGTGATCTTGATATTTCAATATCTTGATGTGTATTTTTTTCCGAGTAAAAAACCAATTGGAGAGTAACTTGAGTCGCATAAATCTGAGATGCTATAATCTAGGTTACAGTGTAATTAGCTAGTCTGAGTTACGTGTGCAGCGACTGAGAGAATGTAACCTGTTCAAATTCTAAACTGCTGTACAATTATGAATATGGGTTTTTGAGTAATATTGTTTCCAGATCTGGTGAAGGAATTTGAAATGATTTTGATAAGAGTAATTGAATGTTGCCCTGTTATGCAGGTTGTTTTTTTTTTGTATGCATGATTTGATACGGCCATTGGATTCACCGCCATTGGACAGACGGAAGCATGGTGAAAGAGCAGAGTGTGCAAGGAGTCTTTATCCAGCAAGAACCATTCCATTCAATGTGTCTTCATTTCATCTCACAGATAAGCGCAGGAGATCTCAGCATACTTTAAAAAACACACTACCCGGGTAGAATATTTTATTTCATTTTTGGGGATTTTTATCAGAGCTCTGTTTCTAATTTTTTAAGGTTCATTTGATATTTTTTTCCTAAATACACTGACACTGATTGGACTAGAAAGACACTGGATTTTACAACTGAAAGAAAAATATTGGATTTAGATTTCCGAATTGAAAGGACATTCCAACATTGGACATTGGTTCTATACTAAAAGGACATTTATTTCTGAGTTACAAGGATATTGTGTTTCTAACTAAATACATTGTAATGGAAGAAAAAGTCATTATGGATTTATGGTTCATTGTTAAATAAATGCCGGCTATATAAATATATTTTGAGTTAAGTGAATTAGTGCTTGGATACTTGCATTTCATCACTCCTCCTTGGGAAAAAATTCCTAGGCACTTATACCTAATTATAGTTTCATTGTAGTGCGAAGTGCGTAGTCCTTACATAAATGTGGCGAGCCAGCAGCCAGGGGGAGTAGAAATAAATTATATATATATATATTTTATTTTTTTTTGGGGGGGGGGGGGTTACATTGCTGTGTTTGATTCATTTGACAGTGTAATATTTTTTTTTTCTTTGCTTCTTGAAAAAAAAATTGTTTACGATTGTACATTGTGTGAAATCTTATGCAGCCATGGACACTGAACAGATGTGTGGTGTCAATTTAAAGAATGCTGTGTACATTGAAGGTATTACCACAGCTGATACTGATGAACAGGTAACTGAATTCTGCTCAACTTTTGGATCTGTCAACAAAATTCTTAGGTTGAGGCAGACAGGGCAAGAGAATGGTGTGAAAGCTCTTGTAGAGTTCAAATCAGAGGAACCTCTTACAAACATAGCACCTGACCTCCCAAAGTATTTCTCTAGTGTTGGAGATCCTAATATTTTGTGACGTGTAGATAGGGCTTATAAAGTGGCTTCTACTCCAAAGAAATCCCCAGTGCAAGTAAAGCCCTTAGATTTTAGTGACAGCTCACACGGTGATAGTGAGTCAGACTCAGATGATAGTGGGACCCTTTTAATTCGTAAACCACGCAATACATTGAATAAAATCCAGTATGCTTCCCCCACACTCATGGCTACAGCCAGAAAGCAGACGACAGAAACACAATCAGCTGCAATGAATCAAGTAGCCTCTGCCAATGAACTTTTCAATCCACTAGACGTTCAGAGGATCATTATGGAGCGTGTCATTAAAAGTGATAACGCAATTGTTGCAAATCAGGGAACCAAACGGCTTCATCCATTTTCAGGCAAACTTCCTAAGCCTCCTAATGAAGTGGATTTCTAGACATGGTCCCTCCATGTAGAGCTTATTCAAGATTCAAGACAAAACTCCAGTTGACATTAAGGGTGCAACGGTACGCGTATCGTGTACCGAACGGTTCACGGGCAAGTTCCAAATGGAAGTGATCATCCTTATCCCCTTGGATTGGGGACTTTGGAGTGAGCAGGGCACGTGCGTGTCGTTATTTAGTCGTTTGGAACGCACTTGGTGAAGGGAGCGATCTAATTTCCTCATTATCTTCAGCTGGGATGTTCCCGTGACAACGCAGAACAGTGTCCGTCAGCAGATTCGCTGATGTACAATGGCATTAAAAAAAAAAAAAAAAAGCATATTTTATATAGCATATATAGCATATTTTAAAAACGTTTTAAATATAAAATGCAGGTTTATTTTTCAACAGTTATGCTAAAAACAATAAAAAGACGTTTATGACATTAAAACAGCGACATCTGCTGACGGACAACATGCTGCGTTGTCACGGGAACATCCCAGCTGAAGATAATGAGGAAATTAGATCGCTCCCTTCACCAAGTGCGTTCCAAACGACTAAATAACGACACGCACGTGCCCTGCTCACTCCAAAGTCCCCAATCCAAGGGGATAAGGATGATCACTTCCATTTGGAACTTGCCCGTGAACCGTTCGGTACACGATACGTGTACCGTTGCACCCCTAGTTGACATGCAGCGATGTAAAATTTTAGAAAGTACCCTGCAAACAAGCCTGCACTGGCCCTTTACGGGCTGCCAGCGCAGGGCCCCTGAGAATTTGCTCATTGGCAAAACGTTGGGCCCTTAGCATTGGCCCTCACTTAGCCTCCAGGAAGTCTCAGCGCTGTTTTATTGAAAATAATAAAGTTTGAAGTCACCGTCATGGAGGTAAGCGCTTGCTTTAGTTGGGTTCCTGACCCTTGACTTTTTAACTTAAGTTTTTCTTTGGCTGTTGTAACTGTGTGTTTCTGAAGCACATTTGTTACAGCAAAAGTTGCAAGCAGAAAAACTGATTTGATGATTCAGTCATCATGTAGTGGTCTGATCTCACCCAGAGTTTGATCTCTGAGGACATTATTTAGATTTAATTATTTAATGTTATAGTAGCCCTAGAATACAATTACATGAAAGTTTGCCCTGTTTTAATGTTTTGAACATTTTTAAAATGTTATGCAGAAATTATTTGGATGGGATCATGTAGACTCTCACAGATATCAAGATTCAGCGTATGAACCTCAACAATGGTGACAGTCAACAAAATATTTAGATCAACTCTGAACATCACAAAACAAGCTTTTCATTGATTGTCACCATTGTTGAGGTTCATACGCTGAATCTTGATATCTGTGTGAGTCTACATAATCCTGTCCATATTCTGCATAAGGACTTAAAACATTCAAAGTAAAGCAGGACAAAATTTCATGCAGCAGTATTGTAGGGCTACTATAAAGTGAAATAATTAAACATAATGTTCTCAGAGATCAGCCTCTGGGTAAAGGGCCAGTGCAGGCTTGTTTGCAGGGTATGCTTCCACCAGCCTCTGATTTAATCAGACAGCTAGGTCCACATGCAGATCCTTGCGATTATGTGAAACTTATTGGTCCGGCATATGGTTTAGTTGAGAATGGGGATAAAATCTTTGCAAGGTTCCTCAGTACTCATCAAAACACGGGAGAGAAAGCCTCAGAGTACCTGCAGCGATTACAGGTGCTGATCACTACTGCAGCAAAGAGAGGTAGCATTGTTAAAGCAGACGCCAATAAACAGTTACTGCGGCAGTTTCGGCGTGGGTGCTGGGATCAGTCTCTCATTCTGGCATTGCAGTTAGGGCTTAAAACAGAAACGCCTCCCGATTTTTCGGACTTCCTATTACAGGTGAGAACAGAGGAAGATAGGAGAGCTGCAAAGCATGATCGCATGCAGCATCATTTAGGGAGCACAAAGCCCAAATCTTTTATGAATATGCAGGTAGTGAATGAAGACCCTTGTTCTCATGATGCTAGTGCTAATGTTCTGCAGACCATCATCACAGAAACTGAAGCGTTGCGGAAGCAAGTTGCAGAACTAAAAATGCAGCTTACTAAAAAGAAGAAGCAAAGGCAACAGAGACATGCTAACAAAACTCAGAATCCAGCTCAAGAAATCCCTTCAGCTAGGGTGGCAGAGGTTCAAGCTCAACTGACAGTGCCAAAGCCCAGGCCAAAGGCTTGGTTCTGTTTTAAATGTGGCAATGATGGGCATCTAGCAAGACAGTGTGAAAATCCTCCAAATAAGCCTTTAGTGGATCAGAAATATGAGGAACTGAAAGCGAGGCAAGATGAATGGCAAATCAAATATGGGCATTTAAACTGGAACGGGTCGTGGTGGAGGGACTGACTGTGCCCAGAAATAAAATGAAACGTCCCACACCAAGTCAAGAAATAGAAACAGTCATCTGCAAAACTCATTTGCAAGTTCAGTTAGTTGATGGTGCTCTTCCAAAGGGGTTGATAGGGCCAAAATGTACATCAACTGATATCATTGAGGGAGTTCAGTGTGATAGCCTTCTGGATTCAGGTTCTCAGGTCAGTACAGTTTCGAAGTCTTTCCATGAGAACCACCTTTCACATCAGCCCATTTTTCCCATTCAAGATCTTTTAGACATAGAAGGTGCAGGTGGTCAGGAAGTACTGTATCTGGGCTATATTCAAGTTGACGTAGACTTTCCTGAAGATATCATGGGAAAGTCTGAAAAAATTCATACTCTTGTACTTCTTGTACCTGATCACAAGGCAAATGTGGCACCAATCACAAGGCACCAATACACTTGATCCTCTTTACGAAAAGTGTGCGCTTGTCCAGAGTGAGTCTGTGAAGCACAGGACCAAGGACAGTCATGGTTCTCCACTTTTGAAACATTTGTATCACCGATTCAAAATAAATCAGCATTCCTGCAGGAGAAAGGGTGGCTTTAACTGGCTACACAAGACATATCCCTATAGCTACAGATACAACTCTCTTAGTAGAGCCTCCCAAATCGAGATTACCTGCTGGTCTCTTGTTCTGTAGCTACGTTATGACAAGCCCACCAGTTCCATCTTTCAAGGTGCCTGTCTTAGTTAAGAATGAGACAGTACATGACATCAAAGTGCCCTTAGGTCACAACAATGCTGAGCTTTCCTTTCCTAAGGCTGTGTCATCCCTGCCAACTCCCAGTGCAGGAGAACTACTTCACCGTGATGTTACTTCATCTTCTGCAATGTACAACTCCATGCATGTGTCTGATTGTGGGAAACTCACCTTTGATTTCACTGACTCTCCTTTATCCAAAGAGTGGAAGGAGAGAATCACTAGGAAATTAAATTCAGTGTCAGATGCTTTTGCACTCAGTGACCTCGATTTTGGTCATACCACTAAAATTAAACATAGAATACGCTTGTCAGATCCAACTCCATTTAAACAGAGGCTCAGACGGATCCATCCTTCTGACTATGAGGCTGTCAGACGTCATTTAAAGGAGCTTCAAAACGCTAATATCATATGTGAACCAGAAAGCCCTTTTGCTTCTCCGATTGTTGTGGTTAAGAAAAAGAACGGTGACATCAGGCTATGTGTGGATCATCGGAAGATGAATAGCCAAAGTCTTGACTGGCTCGAAGTGGTTTTCTATCATGGATCTCAAGTCTGCCTATTATCAAGTGGAAATGGAGGAGGAAGACAAGTGTAAAATGGCTTTTGTGACCCCGATGGGCTTCTGGGAGTTCAACCGGATGCCGCAGGGATTTACGAATGCTCCCAGTACTTTTCAGAGAGTAATGGAGAAGTGCATGGGTGGGATGAATTTGAGAGATGTATTGGTTTTTCTTTATGATGTCATAGTTTTCTCAGCTACTCTTGAGGAACATGAGGAACAATTACTTAGAGTTCTCCAGAGGTTGAAGGAATTTGGCTTAAAGCTTTCGCCAGAGAAATGTAAATTCTTTAGAACATCTGTTAAATATCTTGAGCATGTTTTGTCTGCAAGTGGGGTATAAACCGACCCGGCCAAAATAGCTATTATAGGCGATTCATAAAAGACTGTTCCAAAATTGCAAGACCTCTCAATGACTTAAACGCTGGGTACCAAAAAGGCATTCAGCCTCCTCACACAGTAGCTCGATACATTCCTCAAGTGCAGATTTCAAAAGGCCCTTCAGTGAGAAATGGACATCGGTTTGTGAAGATGCCTTCAAGACTCTCTTTCAGAAGCTCACAACAGCTCCGGTTCTTGGGTTTGCCGACTCAAAGAAGCCCTACGTTGTACACACAGATGCAAGCACTCATGGTCTCGGTGCGGCTCTATACCAAGAGCAAGCAGGCAAATGATAGCCTAAGCGGGCAGAGGACTTAGCCGTAGTGAACAAAGATACCCTGCACATAAACTCAAATTTCTTTCCTTAATATGTCTTCAGTGAATGTTAATATGTCTTAAGTGAAATTTAAAAATGTTAAGAGAACTGTTGTGTTAGAAAAAAAAAAGAAAGGAAAGAATGTTAAGCTGGCCGCACACTAGACAATTTTCAAATTTTAAAGACAGGATAAGCGATTTCTGGAAACCAATGTTGATATTTGAAATCACCAAACAAACACGCCCCTACCCCAAAAGGGTCTTTCCCCTATTTTGATAGATCCACCCCACATATGCGTAGCCTACGCAACCCAGGCAATGATTAGTTCTGTGAAACATAAGCCGCTTTTCCACCGAAATTACCTGGAACAATATGTCCCAGGAAATTTTTTTGCCCAAACCTGTTGCTGTCTGCGTTTCCATCGCGGTCTAAACTACAGAGAAGATTAGGCAAATAGTCTGGTGACTTAATGTTAGGTCTTCGCATGTTTCTTAATACCAAGTACGCAAATTTCAGACTTGCATCCTTGGTAGTTCAGACTTCAGAGTTAGACTCGGGAGTGTGAACTCCCGCGGATGGAACGACGCAAGTCCGGTAATTCTGCAAAGAGCAGCGTACTTGATAATGTCAGTCAGCTCGTCTTGGCTGCTGCAATCTTCCTCACTGTATTTACAGATGAAATATATCAAACACCACTGCCTCTTTTTGTTTTCATTTAAACATATTAATAGCCGCAGAAATGTAGTTCAGGGAACGTACATACATTACAATG
>JAFVLL020013766.1:12500-17970 GCA_021397915.2 Tor tambroides | reverse complement strand
GATGGACAGGACAGAAATGGTTCGTTAGTTTCCTGTGATTGCTTCATAATGGGACATTTTAAACATTGAATTACAGGAGGTTTAGGATAATTTAATGCTGAAAAACACCTGGATACGGAATAACAGGAAGTGATAGAAACACCGTGAACTTCAGTGTATTCCTTAGAATGCTGCTGTTCTTTTTCTTTATATTTAACCAGCATAGGCTCATTGCTAATAATAATGTGCCTCTGCCTGCAGTTTTGCAAAACTACATACCTACATGTGTACATGCAATTCATTGCAGTTTCCTGCTGAAATAAACACTAGTGGCAGTAAAACAAAACATTTTTTTTCCTTTTCACACAATTTAATATTACAGGGGCAGATTATCAGGCAATAAAGATTTATTTTCTTGCACAACGCTATGTTATGATGTAAAACACGTTTACCTTTTTTTTTAAACCAGTATATTTGACGTTTACATCTCCATATGTTTGGCTTTTCTGATGTAGTAAACTTGCTCGGTAGCTCACCTGGTACAGTATTGCAATAGTGATGTGTAACACATGTCCCGTGTAACACAAGTCACAATAAAAGAGCTCAGACTAGTAGAAGCAAACTAAAATGGCATGGTGGAAAAACCAAAATGTTACTTATGTTGCTAGAATGTTACTGGAAGTTCTTCCACAACAGACAGCCAACTATAAACTATCTCGGTATTTAGCTCATTAAATATGCATGCATTTTAATGAGATAACCTCTGATATTCAGTGGTTCAATACTCAACATGTGACATGAGTTTCATGGAAACTCAACAGGTTTCTGTCCCTCCAAGTCCAGGTAACTAAAAAAAATGATTTGGTTTGATCCGAGTCTTGTGAAGAGATAAGAAAAGGCACAAGAACCAGCAAGGTGACACACATGTGACAGAAACAGAAGGGACAGTGAGAGATACCTCTCAGGTTTTAATAACGAATACCTTAGTTTGTGTTTTGAAGATTAACCAAAGTCCTACGGGTTTGGAATGACATGAGGGTGAGTAAATGGTGATAGAATTTGCATTTTTGGGTTCTTTAATAATGAAGAAACATTATTATTATTCTAGTATATTTCAGAAGAAGATACAATTCGAGCAGATGGACAAGCAAGTATTGAAACAAGTCACATGCTGTATTTCTCCACTGATGTTGTAAAAGTCATAGATATGCAAATGAGAACATTAGTCCAGGGATTTCAGATCTACAGTGTGAAATCTCATGGTTACCCCAAGGATTAATTACTAACCTAGGTTAAAGTATTAACAGTGTGTTAACAATTAGTATGAAAAGCCCACGTATGCTGTATTAGTTCGGCCTCTGGAAACACTTGCCAAACTTTCATTTTCCACATGAGATTCTCACCTTGATTTTGAAGTGACATTAAAGCGATGATCATGATTTTAGAGTCAGTCAGAAGACTGATTCACCTTTGTGCACTGTTTATAAATACAGCATGGCTAATGAGATTCTTCAGTCAAAAATGTCAAAAACTAATTGAGATGTCCAGACCATAGGGAGAACGTGGCACGACTATGTTTGTATCTAGGTTTGTCAATCACTGCTATGTTTAGAACCAATCAAAAATCAAGAAGCAACGCATTCTTAGTCTGTGCCGGTGTTTGTTTGTGATGTATCTAGGAAATATGCATTGGTGGGAAGTAGACTAAATTGTTGTATTAAACTACAGTGGGTTAGGTGGCCAGGAGAGAGTGGGCACAACCCGGAAAGTCAAAGAGAGGAAAAAAAGATGGAAAATGCATGAACTGAAACTGAAATAAAAAGAATAAAACCATATAGACAAATATTGTAACATCTAAATGACTAAAACTTTAACTAAAATTGAAATGAAAATGGAAAATATAAAAATAGTTTAAAATATTAATATCTCAGTGATATTAAAATAACACTGCAACTTCTTTGCCATGACAATGTAAAATAATAAAATAATAAGATCAAAATTTAATAAGATCAATTTATTTTTTATTTGCTGTGTTTACTTACACTGAAATGCATGCATATTTGTAACCTTAATTTTTGCTTTTTTAAAGAAAAATCTTTTTTTTTTTTTTTTTTTTGTGGTAATCAGCTTTATGCCACAAATACTGTTGAATGAGCTTAACGTATTGAACCCAGAATATTCTGTGCTGGCAAAATTGAAGTATCTATTTGTGGGAAAACTCTGTTTAACAAGCCATGTGTAAACAAAGTGCATGGGAATTCAAAAAGAAAGTGAACACCACTATGATGCTGTAAACTTTTTTTCTCTCTCTTCCCGCTCTCTTTTTCTTAGAGGTACCGCTTCTTTAAGTAGAACAGGATAATGCAGCAGTAACACATAAAGGTTTTGCCTAAAGCTTCCTTCACGCCTGTGACCTGATTAGTGCAGAGAGGACAGAGGAGGAAATTTTGCATCTCCCGAAAATGTGGAGAACAGACGAAAATAGAGATAGAGAGATCACAGTGGAACACATTGCTAAAAAAGGAGACAGAATGGATACTAAGGAACGAGGAAAAGATTAACCTGTGTAATGGTTGTGTCCATTTCACCTCGTGTTTTTACACAACTCTTCTTACTGAGGGTGAAAAGAAAGTGGCAGTGCTTTCAAACAGGCCCCGTGAGAAAGTAAAGTTAACACACGCACACACACACACATGCGCGCCCCATATCTGCCAAAAGCTACTGAGAGAGAGAAAAGCGAGTGATTTATATGCCAGCATGTGAAAATTACTATTTTTGTTGTGGACTTTTATTGTATGAAGGACAAAAGGATGAGAAGAGAGGCATTGGGATGGTAAATGACCTACATATGCACAAGACACAGCTTAGATTATGTCCTATATAGAGGTGAGTACACAGCTGAGATATTGTCCCTATAAATGGCAGGTGTTACACACTCATTCAGAACTCCAGTAAACTTCTTATGCTAATCTAGCAAGTTTGACCTGAACATATACTAAAAATACATTGTTATACATGACTGAAATGACAATTTCTTAAAATTTGCTTTTTAAAACATAGCTTTTTACTAACTGTTTGGTGTAATTCTGCCTCAGCAATTTTTGAGAGAGAAGGATCGAAGTGTGTTCACTTCACTGAGATTCAAATGAATATTTACCGGCCTATCTTTTTTTTTTTTTTGGAAATATGCTCTTTTATCTCTGCTTGGTAAATCCTAAAGTTCTTAAAGCATTAACATGAAGGAAATACTGGCTTATATAGGTCTTAAAATTCCTCTAGTAATCCAGAGTAGCAGCTTTATAACCCTCCCTCTGATGATAGGATGTCACCTGTCAGGTCCCTGTTGGCTTCTTCTGTAATGAGAGACAATAATAACAGCAAATTAAAGAGGTGCAAGAACCTGAACAGGAGAAATAGACTTTTACAATTAACCTTTTAACATCTGCCAGAGATGAGATTGAACTGTTCCCTGGTTACAATATGATCAAATCGACCTGTGAACCTACAGAACTGAACTGATACGATTCATAGCAGTTTGTCAAATAGAGAAAAGGTAGTTTCATTTATTCAGCTGGTTCATAAGATTTACGCTTCATTGTTTTTTTAATAAAATATTTGCCTTCTCTCTTTTCCCATGCAAGCTCGGTTTTGTTACTTGCCTCTTTCCACAAATATGGTGTACTTTTATAGCATTAGGGTCACAAGTCATATGTTTTTGTTTGTAAGAACTATGTATCTAAGATAAAATTAACCTTGTATGAAAAGTAACCCATCCTTCAAGCTCTTGATCTTCTCGGCTGTATCCAACAATTAAAATAAGACCACTATATATAGTAAATTACTGTTAGTTATCAAATTTAAAATAGCTAACTGTAACTACCAAAAGCATAATATTTAGATTTTCCATTTTCTAAACCAATTTAGTGTTTCCTAAACTTGTGACACCCACATAGTATTTTCATTTGGATTCTTTCTACATCAAGTAAACAATCTGTTTCCATTTTCCCTGTTATTGGACAAAAATGATCTAAATGTGTTTAATTTTCTGTCCTTAGTGGGAATTCTTTTAAGTTCATCAGTAAATACAAACCAAAATTTGGTGCCAGATCTTACTGACTGACAGATAAATTTGAGCTAAATATGGAACCCTGTTGCTGATTCTGGCGTTTTTGTTTAATTTTCATGTGTTCTTCTTCTTCTTTGATATATTACCTCACACAAATAAGTGTGTAGACATGTTCCAAATTTTGGTAACAAGGTGGCAAAATACATCAAAATAAAACTTGATATAGGCTAAAGTAGAGAAAATAAAGCTCAATATTTAGTCTGAGCTCCTGAGGTGTTTTTTTTAACGGTTTCAGGCCTTATCCAGCCAAAAGATTGCAATCCTTTGAAAGTCTCTCAAAACTAGTTGAACTTCAGCTTACCCTGACATGTTTTTAAACGACCGTATAATGTCTTAAACAAAAGCAAGACAAGGTGGTGTAATGGTTCACTTCAAATGGTACATATTTACTAACATACAAGACAAGTCAACAACTGCTAAATGACTCTGTTACACTCATCCTTTGCTCATCGTTAATTTCCTCCCCATGTGTGTCTGTTTACATGCTACACTGAAAATATGTTTTCATTAAGTTGAGTTTAAAACATTTATCATCTTTTTTTCTTTCTCGTCAACACATTTGAGAGTATTTACATGATTCTCTGATTAATATTTGATATAAAATAATGGACTCTCATAGTTCCCTAAGATCTGGAGCTTTGTAAATGAAAGATAGTTTCATCAATCATTTTTTGTTGTAATTGTGTATAATCTGTTATTAGTATAATATGAGTTTTTGTTTATAATGTCAGCAGGCTTGTAAAGGCCAGCTGGCTGGCTGAAGTACGTCAAAGAGAATATTACAGTAACGCACACAATCCTAACTGACTCACTGACTGATCTTGTAGAAGTTTGTTGGTGTGGCTGTTTGTGTGTGAATGTGTACGTCTGTTTGAGGAAGCAGTCTGTTTGTAAAATGTTTACAGTACTGCTTTTTTCCATTGCTGTTATTTCCTGTGCATGTGGATATTTGTGTGTGTGCACGTATGCTTTGGGAACAGGAATGTTAAAGTTTCTGTGTGTGTGTGTGTGTGTGTGTGTGTGTGTGTTTGGGACAGATGTTAAGTCTCTGTCTGTCTCTTTCTCTCCCCTTCTTTCTTCGTTCCCCTGCGGGGGCCACAACACTTATTTACATATCATTCATCACAGAGAGCCGCAGATTGAAACACAAACAGTGGACTATTTGGGTTCAGTCTTTCACTGCGATAAGAGCTTCCTCCATCATGAAGGAACTTCCTGTTTGAGCCCAGAATAAAGGTTGTTTGCTCTTATCATTTCAGCTGGGCTTTTTTCATCAAAGAGCAGTTCCGTCTAAATGTTTTTACATTTGTTTCAAGCTGTCTTCAATTCATATTAAATGTAAGGTAATGCAAAAAGTCAAGTCAC
>JAFVLL020013766.1:0-7500 GCA_021397915.2 Tor tambroides | reverse complement strand
ACTAAGAGTGGGCTTCGTAGCAGGAAGACCCCTCTTAGGAGGACCATAGCACACTAGCAGTTGGTCCGATTTTCTCCACAGGGCAGCTCTGTGGATGTACGTGCCCAGTGCTCGCACTGGACACATACAGTTATGCTTCTCTTGGTCGGGCTCCCTGAAAGGAGGAGGACAGAAGGCCTGGAGTACGACTGGCTGTGGTGTGACCGATGGTACTTTAGGTACGTACCCCGCACGGGGGTAGAGAAAGACTTTCGCCATGCCGGGCGCAAAGTCAATACAAGAAGGGGCCGTTGACAGGGCCTGAAGATCACCAACTCTCCTCAGAGAGGTGATGGCCAGCAAGAAGGTGGTCTTGATGGTGAGGAGTCTGTCTGTTATCTCCTCAATGGGCTCGAATGGTGCCTTGCACAGAGCCTCCAGTACCACAGCCAGGTCCCACGTGGGGACACGTGAACGTACAGGCGGCCTCAGCCTCAGCGCACCGCGGAGGAAACGTGTAACTAGGGGGTGTCTACCCACTGACTGACCACCGAGAGGGGTGTGGTAGGCCGCAATGGCCGCCACGTAAACCTTAATGGTGGAGTGGGTTAATCCTGCGGAGAAACGGGCCTGCAGGAACTCCAGAACTGCACCAACTGGGCAGTTGACTGGGTCGAGCTTGGTGGTCTCCACACCATGAAGTGAAGAGTCTCCACTTCAGGGCATACAGTTTCCTCGTTGAGGGAGCTCTGGATTGGAGGATGGTCTCAACAATCTTGGTTGAGAGACCGGAGGCTATGAGCTGTGCCCCCTCAGGGGCCACACCCACAACTTCCACATTTCAGGGCGAGGGTGGACGATAGTGCCCCCAGCCTGTGAGAGGAGATCCCTCCTGATGGGAATCTCCCATGGAGAGCCGTCGAGGAGAGAAATCAGGTCCGAGAACCATACTCGGCCCGGCCAGAACGGTGTTACCAGTAGTAGACTGACCTCGTCCCGGCGCACTCTCGCCAGAACTCCCGGGAGCAGAGCGATTGGGGGAAAAGCGTACGGACGAAGCCTCGGCCAAGTCTATACCATAGTATCCAGTCCCAGAGGAGCTAGAGAAGTCAGAGAGAACCATAGGGGACATTGCGATGTCTCTTGAGTCGCAAAGAGGTCCACCTAAGCCTGGCCAAAAACTCTCTATATCTGCATCACCACCTGGGGTGAAGCATCCATTCCCTGGGCATCGGCCCCTGTCTCGACAGGATGTCTGCTCCCACATTGAGATGCCCAGGGATGTGAACAGCTCTCAATGATAGGAGCTTGCCCTGGGACCACACAAGGATCTGGTGTGCCAGCTTGTACAAGGGGCGCGACCGCAGACCTCCTTGGTGGTTGATGTAAGAGACCACTGCTGTGTTGTCGGTGCGCACCAACACATGGTGATCTCTTAGGTCTGGGAGAAAGTGTTTCAGAGCCTGAAACACGGCCAGCATCTCCAGTCGGATGATGTGCCAAGCGAGATGATGACCCCTCCACAGACCGCGGGCAGGGTGGCCACTCATGACCGCTCCCCAACCAGTGAGGGACGCGTCCGTCGCTAGCGTTACGCGGCGACAAGGAGCTCCCAGCACCGGGCCCTGAGACAAGAACCAAGGTTGTCTCCACATGTCTAAGGCACGTAGGCACCGCCGCATGACCTTGATCACGCAAAGCGGGTTTCCCTAGAGGAAAAACCCCCTGGTCTTGAGCCACCACTGTAGGGGTCTCATGTACAGCAGGCCAAGAGGTATCACGTTGGACGCAGCTGCCATCAGACCCAGCAGTCTCTGAAACTGCTTGACAGTGAGTGACTGGCCTTCTTTCACTCTCCTGACTGCCGTGAGGATCGACTCGATCCGAGCAGGGGACATACGTGCCTGCATCGTGGTCGAATCCCACACCACACCAAGATAAGTGGTTCTCTGTGATGGAGAAAGCACACTCTTCTTGGCGTTCAGTCTTAACCTCAACACTTTCATGTGAGCGAGAACAGCATCTCGATGTTGAGCCGCCATCCGCTCTGATTGAACGAGAATCAACCAATCGTCAATATAATTGAGTATGCGGATTCCTCATAGCCACAACGGAGCTAACGCGGCGTCCACACACTTCGTAAAAGTGCGAGGTGAGAGTGCTAGGCCGAAGGGAAGAACCTGATACTGGCAAGCAATGCCCCCGAAAGCAAACCTCAGGAACTTCCTGTGAGTGGGAAGGATGGAGACATGGAAGTATGCACCTTTTAGATCGATTGCGACAAACCAGTCCTCGGACCTGATTTTGACACGACCTGCTTGATAGTAAGCATCTTGAACTTCAGCTTCCCGGCTGAGCGGTTCACGGGACGCAGATCCAGTATGGGCCTCAGCCCTCCATCCTTCTTTGGAACAATGAAGTACCGGCTGTAGAAGCCGGTGTGGACTTCGTGAGGAGGAACCACCTCGATGGCTTCCTTCCTCAGCAAAGTCTCTACTTCTTGTTCCAATACCAGAGCCTGCTCGGGGCGGACCGCAGTCACAAGCACCCCGTTGAACGGCGGCGGTGGCGCGCCGAACTGAATGCGATAACCGTGCTTCACGGTTTGCAGGACCCAGGTAGAAACATTCGGCAGTCGCTGCCAGGCTGCGAAATGATCTACTAAGGGAATCAGTCTCTCGAGACTGACCTCTGGTGTTTTTGAGGCAACCGGCTCGCTGTCTCGATGCGGCGCACCGGCATGAGACGCGTGCTCCGGCTGCTGAGGCGAGTTTCTCAGGCCCGCTGTCGTCACAGGCGGAACAACCTGGGATGAATACTCGCTGGGACCAGCTGCGCCCTGGAACAGCGGCAGGGTTGGCAGACAAGTCCCCGGTTTTTTGTTTTTTTTTAGAAACGACCAGACCACTGTCTCGATGCGGCGCACCGGAAAGAGACGCGTGATCTGGCTGCTGAGGCGAGTTTCTCAGCTCCGCTATGCTCACGGGCGGAAAGACCTGAGATAAATACTCGCTGGGACCAGCTGCGCCCTGGAACAGCGGCAGGGTTGGCAGACAAGTCCCCGGAGGGCACTGAGGCGAGACGGTCACCGTGTGCCGCGGTGTACCGCTCCACCCCAGTAGGGGTCGCCCTCCGCGGTCCTGGGGCTCGCCCGTCAGGACCTTTTCGCCGAGGACCTCTTGGCCGAAATGACAGCCCTCAGGTCTGTCTTTGGCCGCGAAGTCCCCGGCGCAGAGCGTCGCAGGTCTCGGCCTCTCTGCGGGGGCGCACGAGAGGCGACGCTCTGCTTCTGTTCGTCCCTGTGCGAGGAGCTGGTATGCGGAGGAGGCTGCGCCCGCCCAGCAGCCTCCCGAGTTAGAGAGCGGCGGGGAAAGAACCGCCGGTTCTTCTGAGCTCTGAGATGTCATCCGCTCGAATGTCCCCGCCCTCATCCAACTCTTTCAGCAGATCGGCCTGGTACGCCTGTAACACCGCCATGGTGTGCAGACACGCACCAGCCTGTCCTGCTGCCGCATACCCTTTGCCCACTAACGATGACTTTTTTTTTTTTTTTGTACGCAGAGGTTAGTGGGCAAAGCGGGAGCCTTCAAAGACGATGCCGCGTGGGGCGACAGATAGCTCGCGAGCGTCTGATCAACCCGCGGCATCGTCCTGTACCCGCGCTCATTCAATTCCCTCGGGAATGAATGGGCGGGAAGAGTACGCAGAGGTGCGGCCGCGAGCGCAGAAAACGCTCATCGAGACGGCTCGTCTGCGGCTCCTCATACTGGGGCGAAAGAGGAAGCGAATCCTCGTCAACGCTCGTCACATCAACCTCCTCGGAGGAAGATAGACGCAGCGTCGAGCCCTCGTCTCGGGGGGAAGAAACCACCCAGATCTGGCGGATACGGGAGGAGATAGGGACCTGCCCGTCTCACTCCCGCCAGCCAGATCAGCCTGCGAGCCCCACGTGTGCAGCAGCCGCCGTCTCGGCAGAAGCGGGCCAGCACCACGTGGAACACTCGCAGCGCTCCTCCTCAAAGAGCTCCGGTGCGGAGCGTCTCGCAGCGGAAGCCGCCGCAATGAGGGCACCGGCTCGAGCTGATTCCGTGTTCCGCACCCAGGCAGACCACGCACAGATTGTGTGTGTCCCCACCCGTGATGTAGCGGGGGCAGGGACTAGCACACAACCTGAAACGTGATCCTGAATCGCCTCTGTGCTTAGCTTTCTCCTGAGCCTTAGACATGTCTTTTTCTTGACAAACAACGGTAACAGGGACTACAAACAAGCAGGACTGACACACATAGAGCGCTAGCCGACAGAAAGCTGATGCCGGCTCCACCACACCGGCTTTTTATGCTTCCTGGTCGTGACGTCACCCCGCCCGTGACGCCTCGCCCTTCCTTCGGACTGATTGCACATGAGATTCAGAGCGTGGTCACGCTGAAGGCGTTCCCATAGCGTTTTCGGACGCAGCTCGAGTTCCTGGAAGGGAACCAGATGAGACTGGAATTTTAGTTTAGAAAACAGAATTTACTAAATTATTATTAGTAGAAGTTGCTGTATTTAAGAACATTTTAAAATGGGTGTTTGAAACCAGCAAACCACTGCTAGAGAAAACACACATTTGTGTAATAGGGCATTTGAGAACATATAGTTACCCTGGGATAGCACTTTTGACAACTTTCTCGTTTGACTAACTAGCCTCAGGCCTACTTGGTAGTTTCTAATCATTCTGTACCTTCCTTGTCTACACTTCTCGTGAATGACATGATGCAGCAAAAACACAACATTCCCATTATAATTAACAAAAATGTCTACACTGCAACTTCTAATGTGCAAGAAGTGCACTGGCTTCTAGAGAGGTTGTTACATGTAACCAATGTGTCCATCTTTCAGTTCCAGACCTGGCAGACCTCCTAAACGAACCCAGAGCGTGACATCACCCGAGAGCCCTCACATCCTGCCCCACTCCGTCTCCGGACTCATGTCCTCAGGAATGATGTCTCACACTGGTAAGAAAATGAGGAAATGCTCCTACTTCAATGTTACTGCTAGAACAAACAAATCTCATTCCTTCTCAAATGAGAAAAGCAGAATTTTGGATTTATAATTAAAAGTAAAAGGAGAATAGGAAAAGGAAGTAGTCAGTTAATAGTTTAAATGAAGAATTACACTGTGTCCTAACCAGACATTATACAATAAGATTCCAGCAAGAAGCTATTTGTTTGTCCACACCAGACATGATAAAATCAATCACAAACCACAGCCAATCAGAAGAGCATGTGGGCGGAGTCTCTGTGCAAGTACACTGCTGTCTCATGCTGTGTCTCAATTTGCCTACTTATACTATGTCCTAAAAGTATGTACTCTTTTTGTGAAGAAGAGGTACATACTTTTGAGTATGTAGAAGAATAGTAGGCAAGCTTTGGGACATACTGCTTCGTCATAATTGTGTCTTTAACGGACGCTCAGTTGCTTTTAAACTGCACTGTCAATCATCTTGTCAAAATTAACATTATCCATATTTTGTTTGATTTAATTTCCTACCGTATTGGAGAGAAATCAAGAGGCACGTTGATCTGCCAGTCGCGGGTCTATCATACCGAGAACTCTTCTCATATGTTTGCATAATGATGCATTTAAAAGTTGACCAAATGTATCGTTATAAAAGTTCACAGTGTTACTGCAGATGAAATACAATGCAGATAACATTAAATAAATATTTTTTCAACAGGTTAGCTATTGATTATTTATCACTCAAACCCCTTTCTCTACCTGTCCCTCGGTCACACGTATCTGCCATGTCTGTAGTTTGTAGTTTTAATCGAATTCTCGTCCACTGCGCAATTTGTTGTGGGCAATATTAGCCGTTAAAATTTTTGCACTTTGAATTGCTACCTGAAGGAGTAAACCATCTGGGTACCTTTGGAATGCTCATTTAAACATACTACGATTTATACTAATTATAATTTTGAATACTATTTAGGACGGATAGTATGTGAATTGTGACGCAGCATCACACTTACAACAAAATGGATAAATAATCAAATCAAAATAAACCATTTTACCGATATTCCAAATACATATTCATTGACAGATAGAATATTTGTCATGGAATGCACTTGTTTGTTCACATATCGTTTGAACTTAATTGTTTCCTTTAAGTTATTTTTAATATCTGAGGTAAATTAACCATTGTCGCTTTTATTATGGCTTATCACCGTAAAAAAAAAAGAAGTAAAATTTAAAATAAAAGTAAATCTGTATCACCATTGTGGCTGTATTGCTTATTGTGGCATTGAGTGGTGTCTAGTTAGGAGTTACAGGCGTCTTTAGGCTGAAACAGGAAATATGGTGATTTATGTAAGATTTATAGCAGAAATGTGTGATTTCTGCCTCACTAGCATCACCAAATGAAACTGAAATAATAATAATGAGAAAAAAGAATGACTGTTTTCAAATAGGTTTCCCAAACAATGCAATTGGTTGGTTAAACTGATAGCTCCACCCACACACGCTACTGGCTGAGCCATTGTTGCTATGCTGGACTGAACAGGATGCTCAAACAAAAAATGCTTTGAGCTTCACAGAGCCACAGTGTTTAAACTTTTAGGGGGGAATCAGCGTACGAATGGCTTCCTTAGAGTTTTCTCTGCGTGTTAAGCAGGGATAAGAATGCTTTAATATAAAACTAACTTCAGTTTTGTTTTCTTTATCTTTTTAATTCAGTTGCTTGAAACAGTGCTTATTTTTATAGACCAGTTGAAGCCTGTTATATTTCTGTGTCAGTCATTTTAAACAGCACTTATCTGAAGTGACGCAAATAAACAATCTGACTCATGCTGTGCTGTGGAAAAGCCCAAAGCCAACAAAACATAGCTATTGTTTCCACACTCACAATGCAGGTTTGCCCGAGGTAGTATGTAACCTCATCTTGCCAACTCTAATTTGCCCTTTATTGTGTTGTGATATTATGATTAAAACCTATTAGATTTTGCCTGGAGATATGTTCACCTCGGCCTCTGTGGTGTCAGCTCTCCTCTTGCTCAAAAGAGTGTCGTTTAAAGCATCACAACTTCTGTCCATCCTGCATCCTGAAGCTAAATGCACCGACTTCTAAGCTGCCCTTCTCTTTGTGTATGTGCGTGCGCAGTCTGCTTGTTACAACTTCTCAAAGAGAGCCCGAAAAGGACCGCACATTTGTACTCGTTTAGAAAGAGCAGGTGATGGAGAGAGAAAGAGTGAGAGGGAGAAAGAAAATGCTCAATAGCACAGGCCTCTTTTATCTTCGGCAGAGGTCACACTATCAATGTCAGCCACAGAGATGGGAACTCAAAGGCCACTAGGGAGATAGAGAGAAAGAGAGAGAGGACAGTTTTTTTCCCTCTTTGAGTGGATTGCAGACTGAGAGTGGGGAATGCTTTGATATCGTCCTCTTCACAGGCTGAATAGGGACCTTGGCTTTCATGCTCTGATCTTGACATTTAGTGAAAGCATTTGGAGAGCAACTGAGAGAGTGAGAAAAAAAACACCCCGCT
>JAFVLL020013765.1:0-10238 GCA_021397915.2 Tor tambroides | reverse complement strand
AATTCCCTTTTTTTTTTTTTTTTTTTTTTTTTTTTTTTTTTCTCCTCCCCTCTAAGGGAGTTTTATTTGCAAATGCCCAACAGAGCCAAAGGTTTTTCCTAAGAAACACTCACATCTCTTCATTTTTTCCACTGCAAGATCACACCTTTTTAAGCTTTATAAAATGCACTTTCTAAGTTCTTACTGAGGTCCTTTACGCAGGCATCTTATCGGTTATTTACAGATTTACTTGAGTTCTGAAGCTTAAAGTAAATGCAAAGATTAAAACTCACACTTGTTTGCTGCTAATGTGTAATTTTGTCCGATTCTACATATCCCAGATAGTATTATATGTTGTTTTTGTTGAACGTTGCCTCTTGTCAACATAACTGGTAAGTGTTAGGGACCTCAAGTTACCAAACCAACCCAAACTAACTAAACCAAAGCCAGATTTACAAGCACGTGCATAGCAGGTGGGCATGTTTCCCATATGTTTTTACTTAAACGCCATATTACATTGCTAGCCTGTCCACCATACGCGTTCTAATTTAGCATTCCAATAACTTTATATGCTGATTAATATTTATTTTCATTCTGAATGAGAGCAGGACGTCAGATTCGCAAGTCGCTCTTGACGATTATTAGTTCAAATTACTGTCATGTTTTTGGTCAGCCTTGAACATGTCGCGTGGACAACACGGCGGTTTCGCGTTCCTCAGAGAGCTTGTATTCAGGTCAGAGCTGCATGCAGCTCGAATTCTGTCTCATGTGAATAAAACAGTGTACAGAGCTCATCTCACGTTCACAGTCTTAATGTACAGCTACGAGAAGTCATTTTAGAATCTTTTCATTAAAATCTTGATCAAAAAACGCTGGGTTCTCTGTGTGTCCTTGTGTGTTTGAGTTCCTTCGTGTTCTTTTGCTTTTATGACTTGCAGTGGAAGCAAAGGGGGTAATGCAAGTCTCTTCCTTTAAGATTGCTGTGAAAGAATTGCTTTTGACTTGCAAAGGTACGATCCAATCCAATCTTGACCATGCAAAGCCAGAAAACTCTGTTCAGCAAAGTTCATGCAATGATGCAGGAAAATGACTGATTTGGACAACTTCATAGCAAATTTTTTAAGGAAAAATCCATGCAAGTGCTTTAACAAAAAAAATGTGGTATGGTATCCCATTTACTTTAAAATTGTTAAAATAAGTTTAAAATTGGCATGCCAAAATGAAACTTGTGATAAAAGTGCCCCATTTACTTCAGTTGTAAGTTTGTTTTAATGCTTTGTTTTGCCTTTAAAACTGGTGCAAAATTTTTGTGATATAATCCCTTTTTGACATGTTTTTGCAACTATCTTGACCATGCAAAGCAAGGAAAATCTTACTTTAGCATGACCCATGCAATGATAATGACTTTTTACATAGAGGAAAAATCCAAACAGGAGTTACACAGGTGAAGAATAACTAGAAGTTCATCTGCTTAAAATAGTAGTCTCAAATGACAATTTGGACAAATTCATAGTTTAATTTTCTGAAGAAACAATCCATGTGGGTGCTACATGTTGCGCTTTCTTTTCATACCCTCAAAGTGCCCCATTTACTTCAATGCATTGTTTTGCTTTACATACTTTACAAAACATAAGACTTGTGTGATGGAATCAGTTTTTGACCTTGTTTATGCAAAATTGTAATCTAGTATTTCAGCTGTTTTTTCAAATTAGCATGATCTATGCAGTGATGCATGAAAATGATTGTGCCTGGATTTTCCCATGCAAACAGTAAATATGCAAGCGATGAATAACTAGGAGTTAAACTGCCTAAGACAGCAGTCTTAAATGATGATTTGGTTTTAAAATTGGTGCAGAAAATTAGACTTGTGTGATTAGAATCAATTTTTGACATTGTCTGTACAGATATGATCCAATATTTCATCTTGATCATTCAAAGCCAGAAAACTCTGTAACTTCAACATTATCCATACAGTGATTCAGAAAATCCAAGCAGGAAGTAGGCAGATGACAAATAACTAAAAGTTCAACTGCCTTAAACAGAAGTGTTGTGTGTTGTTTTTGACTATACAGTGGGGGAAAAAATTATTTGATCCCCTGCAGGTTTATTTGAAGTGAGAGACAGAATAACAAAAAAATCCAGAAAAACACATTTCAAAAAAGTTATAAATTGATTTGCATTTTAATGAGTGAAATAAGTTTTTGATCCCCTATCAATCA
The DNA here is from genome assembly GCA_021397915.2 of Tor tambroides. Lineage (NCBI taxonomy): Eukaryota > Metazoa > Chordata > Actinopteri > Cypriniformes > Cyprinidae > Tor > Tor tambroides. The sequence continues at coordinate 8,040 of JAFVLL020013765.1, read as the reverse complement.
GCAAGATTTCTGGCTCCCAGATGTCTTTTATACAGGTAAGGAGCTGAGATTAGGAGCAGTCTCTTAAAGGGAGTGCTCATAATCTCAGTTTGTTACCTGTATAAAAGACACGTGTCCACAGAAGCAATCAATCAATCAGATTTCAAACTCTCCACCACGGCCAAGACCAAAGAGCTGTCCAAGGATGTCAGGGACAAGACTGTAGACCTACACAAGGCTGGAATGGGCTACAAGACCATTGCCAAGCAGCTTGGTGAGAAGGTGACAACAGTTGGTGTGATTATTCGCAAATGGAAGAAACACAAAATAACTGTCAATCTCCCTCGGACTGGGGCTCCATGCAAGATCTCACCTCGTGGAGTTTCAATGATCATGAGAGTGGTTATGAATCAGCCCAGAATGACACCAGAGGATCTTGTCAATGATCTCAAGGCAGCTGGGACCATAGTCACCAAGAAAACAATTGGTAACACTACGGCATGAAGGACTGAAATCCTGCAGCGCCCGCAAGGTCCCCCTGCTCAAGAAAGCACATGTGTCAGGCCCGTCTGAAGCTTGCCAATGATTCAGAGGAGAACTGGGTGAAAGTGTTGTGGTGAGATGAGACCAAAATCCAGCTCTTTGGCATCAACTCAACTCGCCATGTTTGGAGGAGGAGGAATGCTGCCTATGACCCCAAGAACACCATCCCCACTGCCAAACATGGAGGTGGAAACATTATGCTTTGGGGGTGTTTTTCTGCTAAGGGGACAGGACAACTGCACCACATCAAAGGGACGATGGACGGGGCCATGTACCGTCAGGGCCAGGGCATTAAAGATAGGTCGTGGATGTGTATTTCAGCATGACAATGACGCAAAACACACGGCCAAGGCAACAAAGGAGTGGCTCAAGAAGAAGCACGTTAAGGTCCTGGACTGGCCTAGCCAGTCGCCAGACCTTAATCCCATAGAAAATCTGTGGAGGGAGCTGAAGGTTCAAGTTGCCAAACGTCAGCCTCGGAACCTTAAAGACTTGGGGTCCGTTCTTCGTACGTCGCTAACTCAGTTAGCTGGATTTGATTGTTGCCGATTTTGCTTGATCTTGGATCATTTGGTTCTTCCAAGCTCATCCTAGACTTGCTGTCATAGCAACAGGTCCTTAAGCTTAAACCTGCTCGGGAGCAGGCTTATTTCATGTAAACAGGATTAGATTGCATCTTTTTAAGCAGAATTGATACTTAAAATATGTCCCAGCCACCGCTACTTTATTACAAGAGTACCCTACTGGTCCAGGGACAATCATTTAAAATAATAATTAAAAAATTAATTTGAAAATAATGTTGTGTAGTCTATAATACTATAGACACAGCCAGTTTTACTCACTGAAAGATTTATTAGTGAGGAAATAATTGATAATTGTATTGGAGTCTGACACACATGCTCTGCAGTTAATCTGAGTCCTTATATTAATTTGAGTGATGACAGATTTATGGGAGTGGCTTGATGGAGCACAGGAGATGCAGATAACTTGATCTCTAAGAAACTTTAATTAATTCTGTCATGTAACAAATCTGCTTCAAAGATAAAATTAAATGAATTGCTTATTACAACATTGAAATAAAAATGTAACGCCTGTACAAATGCTAGAAATTATGAATATAATAATTGAGAATCATGTAAAAAAAATAAAAATAAATAAAAACAGTGCACATTTCATTTATCTATTATAACATTTATGTTTTGTTCGCTTGGCTGTTTCCTTGTAAAAGTTCAGAAATTTGTAAACTTTTTCGTCAGGTGTGTTTTTTTAATGATATGATGTCATTACGTTCCTGTCTTGCCGCCAGCCAATCACTGCACTGCTGATCGTGGTTTCGAGTATCGATACATCTGCCCTTTTAAACCAACTCATGAACGCGCAATTATCTCAGATAACTCAGTCCAGCCATACTAATCATCAACAACAGGTGCGTTCGAAGAACCGAATTAGCCAGATCCTGATTAGTGCGATGATATCATCTTGGATGTGTCATTTCATCTCGGATGTAATAAGCGACGTACGAAGAACGGACCCCTGGAGAGGATCTGCAAAGAGGAGTGGGACAAAATCCCTCCTGAGATGTGTGCAAACCTGGTGGCCAACTACAAGAAACGTCTGATCTCTGTGATTGCCAACAAGGACTTTACCACCAAGGACTAAGTCATGTTTTGTGAAGGGGTCGAATACTTATTTCACTCATTAAAATGCAAATCAATTTATAACTTTTTTGAAATGCGTTTTTCTGGATTTTTTTTTTGTTATTCTGTCTGTCACTGTTCAAATAAACCTACCATTAAAATTATAGACTGATCATTTCTTTGTCAGTGGGCAAAGATACAAAATCCGCAGGGGATCAAATAATTTTTCCCCCACTATTTATATATATATATATATATATAATATAACATACATACATATATATACATTCTTTAAAGAAGAATCCATGTAAGCGCTTTAACAAAAATATGCAGTACCTCATCTTTTTATTCCCTCAAAGTGCCCCATTTACATCCATTAAGTTTTCTGCAGCTGTTGCTGCATTGTTTTTTTTAATACACTTTTAAAATTGGTGCAAAATGAGACGTGTGTGATAAAATCACTTTTTAAATTTATCCAGATTTGTAACTGAATATTTAAACTGTCTTTACCATGCAAAGTCTGGTCCAAAAAAAAAAAGATGCAGGAAAATAACTTTACATAGGGGATCAAATCCATAGACAGGAATTATGCATGTGTCAGATAACTGGTTTATTTGTTTTAGTTATTTAAAGTTCTTATTTTCAAGAAGATTCCATGTAAGTGCTTTAATATAAATATGTGCTACCCTGCCTTTGTGGCCTCAAAGTGCCCCATTTACATCCATTGCAAGTTTACTTTAGTGTACTGCATAATGTATTAATTTATATGCATCATTCACTGAACTGAAGGATGAACTGAAATGATTTTCTGTTGATTGTAGTTCCAGGTTCAGCACTCTATTCGCATTTAAAGCAACTGCACTTGAGTTTCCGTGCCGTTCAGAGGCGAATGCTGCGGGACGTGTTGCGTCGTTGAGACCGGGGGTCACCGATGATTAATGGCGAGAGAGGGAATTGGGCCCCTCCCCCCCAATCGGGCTCTAACGGGCTGTGGCACAAGGGGTCCGTCTGCCATCTGGGAGCCCCACTCGGAGCTTCACCAATCAGAGCGGATGGCTCGCTCCTTCAGCGGCCCTTTTCTTTCCCCTCTGCCTGGCCCTCCGCTCGGCATTCTCGGGCCCATTTAGACCGGCCCTCCTTTTGTTCCCCCTCCAGGCTTGCCAGTGTATGTCAAGAGGCCAGCGTGCACCTCCCTACCCCGGGGAAAAGAGGATTGGCATTTTTATGGTCCTTGTGTGGCTGATTCTACGGGGCCATTAAGCCCCGCCTCAAGTGGTGTCACATGCCAAATGACCCTGAATGGGGTCAGTTTCAGGCACAATGAGTTGTATGTTGATGCCGCCTCCCCCTGCTTGGCCCGTCTGCTAAGTATAGATTAACTATAGACACATCTGCGAGGAGGCAAAATCACATGCAGATCTTGCAGGAAGCCCTTAAATGCATGAAAGGCCTTTCAGCGTCTAATGCCCATGATCACGGCATCTGCTGCCCGATGCGAATTTGAATTCGAAAACTGGTTAAGGCAAGCAGGACTGTTGCTATTGGTCGTAGTTTGTGAACAAACTCAGACGATGTGGTATCGCAGCTAATAAGGCCTATCTGGAGACTTTGGCCAGTAAGAAACCACATAGCCACATGTTAAAACTACTCAGAACACCTTAGCCACTACATAGCAACATGCTAAAAAATCATTCAGAACACCAAAGCAACCATATAGCAGCAGGCTAAAAGCAATTTAGAGTACTTAAGCATCGACATGCTAAAAACAACCCAGAATACCATAGCAACCTTATAGAAACAGGCTAAAAACAATTCAGAACAACTATTTAGCAACTATATAGCAATGTCTTAACATCATTTGGGAAGCAGCAAAAGAAAATTCAAACATCTTGTATATAAAGGGTTTGTTGAATTTTAGTGTCACTTTTGTTCTTTGATTCTGTAATGATTTGATTTGAACGTTTGGCAAAGAGCATCTCGTTGAGCGTTTTTTCTTTTTGTTATTTAAATATTTGGCGAAAAGCGTTGAACATTTGTTCTTGGTTAGTGTTATTTATTTGTACATTTGACGATGAACGTCACTTTGAATATTTATTCTCATTTAAGTGTTATTTATTTGAATATATGGCAAAGAGCGTTGCGTTGAGCGTTTGCTCGTTTAGTGTTATTTATTTGAATGTTTGATGAAGAACTTAACGTTGAGAGTTTGTTCTCATTTAAGTGTTATTTTAACGTTTGGTGAAGATCATTGTGTTATGTTGTTCTAGTTTAGTGTTATGTATTTGTTTGTTTATTTGAACATTTGGTGAAGAGTTTAGCATTGTTTAACAATGTTAAACAATGTTGCGTTGAAAGTTTGTTCCTTTTGTTTAGTGTTATTTATTGGAATGTTTGAAGATGAACTTCACACTGAATATTTGTTCTCATTTAAGTGTTATTTATTTGAACGTTTGGTGAAGAGCATCGCATTGAGCGTTTGTTCTCGTTTAGTGTTTATTTGAACGTCTGGTGAAGAGCATCACATTGAATGTTTGTTCTCGTTGTTTTAGTTGTTATTTATTTGAATGTTTGACGAAGAACGTGACGCTGAACATTTCTCGGTTAAGTGATATTTATTTTAGCGTTTGGTGAAGAGCATCGCTTTGAGCGTTTGTTCTTGGCGGTTTGCACCAGGTGTCTGTTCAGCAGTACAGCAGCTGCCCCTCCAACCCTGGATTAATGCAGGACAGAGAGGGGGGATACACACGAGCCCGTCCCGTCCGGCAGAATCCAGTCTATTCTTCTCTTTCTTTCTTTCATTCTTTCTTTCTTTCTTTCATTGGGCTGAATGTAATGGCACAGACTGCCAGGCTGACAGAGCAACGGCCCAAAAGAAACGGCCCTACAGGTGGTGGGCACTGCGCGAGTTTAGCATATTGATCCTTTCACATGGACTCGTACAGCAGCCTCTCGGAGAGAGAAAGACGCTCTATTTACACTGTGCCATGGCGCTTTACAAAACAGGCTTTAGGGCAACACATAATGGGCTCCTTTGCCTGAGCTTGAAGGGCCACAAAGGACAGGGAGGAGAAAAAAAGGTTTAATGTGAAATTCTGATGCCTTTTTTTTTCTTTTTCTTTATTCTTTGTCGCACTTGATGATGCTAGACTGAGTAATTCAAAGGTACAGTGGATTTTTGAAAGATGCAGGATGCTGAAATTGGTGCCATGACCCGTAAGAAAATTTGTTTGAATCATATGAAGATATATAAATGCCCAGTGTGAGGTTAGCATATTTATTTAAAAAACTGATAATTGTGAATTGAACTTATTTTCCTAATCTGCTTAAATATTTTTGCTATATTGGTTTGGGAATCCACTTCATTTTTAATATTATTTTTATTTTTATTTTACTTTACGTCATTTATTTTATAAACGCTGGAAATGGTCAAATAAATCAACATTATGCAATAATATACAATAATTTATTTCCATTGAAAAAAAAAATATTTTTATAGTTTATATATTAGTCTTAGTTTCTTAAAATGCAAACTTTTTAATGCATTTTTATTAAAAAAACAAAACAAAACAAAGAATGGTAAAATTGGCTTGTTTTCCTTTTAAAAAATATTTTAAATTTTTATTTTATTTATTAAGTAAAAGATGTAAAATATGAAAAGTTTTCCAAATATACACCTCAATCAAAAGTTTTGGAAAGATATTAGTACTTTTATTCAGTAAGGATATATTAAATTGATCAAAAGTGAGAGTTAACACATTTATAATATTACAAAAGATTTCTATTTCAAATAAATACTGTTTTTTTTGTTTTTTTTTTACTTTCTATTCATCACAAAATCCAGAAAAATATATCACAGTTTCCATAAACAAATATGAAGTAGCACAACTGTTTCCAACATTGACAATAATCAGAAATGTTTCTTGAGCAGCAAATCAGCATATTAGAGTGATTTCTGAAGGATCATGTGACACTGAAGACTGGAGTAATGATGCTGAAAATTCAGCTTTGATCACAGAAACAAATTGCTTTTTACAATGTATTGAAATAGAAACCAGCTATTTTAAACTGTAATAATATTTCACAAAATTGCTGTTTTTGCTGTGTATTTCATCAAATAAATGCAGCCTTGGTGAGCAGAAGAGACTTAAAAAAAATACCAACCCCAAACTTTTGAACAATAATGTATTTTGTTTATTCATCCTCAAACTGACTAAAAGAATCTTTAACAGAACCATTCTAAATCAGAACCAGAATCATCATATTCCTCATGCTTCCAGCATGTTTATGTGAAACTCCTGCAGTGTTTAAAATGCAGCGACTGTACCTGCTCCATGAAGTCTGGCCTCTAGGTACAACATTTTTAATCAGGAACTGTCAAGTGCATTTGATTAACATTAATGTGTCACATGGGTCGGCCCCCCGCCATATGTATGCAGATTCACAGAGGGTCCGAGCGGCCCCAGCCGCGCTCTGGCACATTCATCACTGTCACGTTGTGTTAGGTGTGTGTGTGTGTGTGTGTGTGTGTGTGTGTGTGTGTGTGTGTGTGTTTGTGTGTGTGTCGGAGACAGCAGTGGGTCTGATGAAGATCACGCTTGTCGTCCCCCACCCGCCTTAAGACAATGCAGTGAGGTCTGATAATACTACGATAATACTGGGATGAGCTCTCACCTTTACTCACCATGACCTGGATATTAATATTTCGCTTAAGGAAGAAATGTCTTTTGTCTTGAATGCAGAATGCAGTTGCCTTATCATGTGCAGTTGAGATTGCATTTATTGGATAATTCAGAAATGTTGTAATTATGAACTTTGACAGCAGTTGATTGGAGCATTAAAAGTGAGCATGTTCAACCAGACTGGAGAAGAGGATTTGAAAAATAAGAGGGGTTGATGTCCGCCAGTATCATTGATATACTATTGTAATTTTTTGCTATTATTTTGAATTAATTTTATTTTTATATTTTGTATTTTTTTAAGAACAGTATTTTCTAAGTCATTTAATTTTAATATTAATTAAAAATAACATTAATTGAAAAAATATATAAAAAATATTTTGTGTCTGTTCTGTTTAAAGTTGGTGTTCAGTATAAGCCTTAAAATAGTAATTAGTAAAGGTGTTAGTAATTTAGAAATTTGGAAAGTTTTAGTGATTTTGCTTTTGTCATTTTAATGTTTTTTTTTTTTTAAATGTAATTAATATGTAATAAAGCGTAATTGCACTAATTAATCCTGTAAACCCTGGTATGAAATAACAATCCCCCCCCCAAAAAACCCCAAAAAACAGGCTTATCAGTAAAGGTTTGATTTTGTTGCTCATTTAGAGGCCTTAGAAAATATGATTTAATTAATATTAATTAAATAATATTTTAAATATTATTAATAAATCAGTAAATGTTATTAACAATATTCATAATAAAATATTAATTAATTAATAATAAAATATTAATTGATAACATTTATAATATTTATTGAAGTATTTGAAATTAACTAACTAATTAACTATAAATATAAATAAGGGTATAAATAAGGTTAGTATACCGCGGCAGCGGTCGCGGCAGCCCTTGTGTGAAGCCCTCGTCGTGTTAAGACCAAAGAGTGTAAAGACCATCGACTCTACCGTGCGACTCCACCGGGCAGAGACACCGGCAAGGGATATAAGTATCGCTTTTTATTTATTCTCTTTCCTACTGATTTTATCACTTCTGTTTTAGTTTTCTTATAACCAATTCTTACTATGTGTTTCCAGATCACTACTGTCACTACCACTCGCAGACCACGCATCACACACTGTAGGCAGCGCAATCCTAACAACCTGCGCACTTTGCCTATGTCTGCTAATACACTACTTTCTTTTTCTATTGGTCTCTGGAATTGTCAG
>JAFVLL020013764.1:0-11792 GCA_021397915.2 Tor tambroides | reverse complement strand
AAAGGTCTTTAAAAGTCTTGAATTTAAGCTTAAATATCCTGCAGATACCCTGGCCTGGCAAAAACAATCAATTGTTTTTATATATATAATTGTCCAGACCTCGGCTGGTGGGAAGGGTTCACTACTGGACCTCAAGCCGTTTTAGTTGAAGACCCCTGATGTAAAGCATCAAATCATTAACAGTGCCAATGCATTAACTGTATTAAATAAATGTGATAGTGTTAAACATTTATCAGTTATTATAAATGTGTTTACCTTAAAGATTCATAGATGGTTGGACAAGTTATCGCATGTATCAGAGTCTAGCATTTCATGATGTCTAACTCATGCTTGTTGGCATCTCTCTTGTTTGTTTTCTCGTGTTTTCTGCTGCTGGAAGATCTTCCCGTCAGGTTGGACACTCCATGTTATGCTGGATCTGATTTCCATGTCCTGATCCGAGAGAATCTGATTTATCTAAAGACCAGATTACATCTGTGATTAATGAACAAGATAAATCTACCACCATTTAGATGTCAATAAACTAAAACAATAAACTTTTTGATAATTAAAATAAAAACTGCAAAAAATTCTTACTTAGTGTTTGTTCTTGTTTTTCAGTAAAAATAAAATGTAAACATTACTAGATCAATGTATATTTAAATGACAGAAAAAGCAAATATATCAAAATTAAGTGTTTCTTGTTTGTTTGTTTGTTTTTTTAAAGGAAAAATATCTAGACTTAATTCAAAGGAAATCTAATTTTATGCAAAAATTCACAATTTTGGTACTTTTGGTAAAACAAGCCTTCATATTTTAAGTAACTGGATCTTGGTTTGAAGATGTTTAGATATTTGTAATGGAAAAAAAAATGAGTATACTGTGAAAGATTTAATTTTTCCAGTGCATTAACAGCAATATATATATATATATATATATATATATATATATATATTGCTGTTAATGCACTGGAAAAATTAAATCTTTAAATCTTTTAAATGCTGCCTTAGCAATGAACAGGAATATGTTGTTGTTGTTTTATATATTTTATATATAGCATTTAAAAATTAAAATAGAAGCTGAAAATGTAAAAATAAATACCAATTCAGAGTAGTCTTAAATTACTATTCTGCATATTGAACTATAATTACATTATAAAAGCTACTAGCTTAACTACATTTTTCAGTAGCTTTACAGTAGAGATGCTACTTTTAAAACAGTGTAGCTTTTCCTGTAGCCAACTACTTTTTCCAGCAAATAGCGGTGTAGCGTGCCCAAACGCTACATTCTGTTTTGCGTTCTGACGAGTCTCGAGCCTGTAATGCATTGAAGCAGTGCACGGTTGTGGCCTATCTTGGTGTGTCTATATGTAAGGATGATAAAGCCCGATGCAGATTAAACTTTGACCCAGTTGTTGGAAAAGCTAAGAGGAAATTCAATTACAGAGAGATTTATTGCTAAGAGGTCGAACACTCATCGCTAAAGCTATTTCAAGAATGACTTACCCTGCTCTCTCTTTATACGTAGATAAACCTGTATGTGCAGACATTGATAGAATGTTATTTGACTTTCTGTGGAAACATAGGAGACATTATGTCAAGAAATCTGTTGTTATAAATAAATATGAATGTGGTGGCTTAAATTTTTTAGATTTTGCCTCTTTCAATAATACTTTTAAGATAAACTGGTTAAAGCAGTATTTAACAAGTCCTGATTCATTTTGAAATATTTTTCCTTATATTGTTTTCTCTAAGGTGGGAGGTCTTCCTTTCTTTGTTATATAATTACAATATTGCTAAATTGCCCCTTAAATTATCAAATTTTCATAAACAAGTGCTTTTGGCATGGCATCTGATTTATAAACATAAGTTTAGTCCTCACAGTTATTTTATTTGGAATAATAGTGATATTCTTTATAAAAGTAAATCTTTGTTTTTTTCCCAAATTGGGTCAATAATGACATTATTCTAGTTTCTCAGTTATTAAACTCTGATGGTTACTTATATTCTTATTCAGAGTTTCTGAATAAATATAATATTCCTGTCACTCCCCGACAGTTCGCCCTTTGTAATGGACGCCATTCTCTTGTCAAGGGCTCTGCTAGATCACAGATTTCTTTGTCAATGATTCTTCCTTTTGATACAGTGATTGGGAAGATTTGTTTTTTTATCTCCCTCTTCCGGTCAGAACAAAAGAATTAGACAATTGTTTCAGGCGGAGATAACTCTTCTCTCATATATTATGTCCCACTGGAATGGCCTATATGAAAATATTCCATGGAAGAAAATGTGGGCTTTGTCATCTAAATATTTCATAACTAATAAGGTAAAGGATGTTTCTTACAAATTACTTCATCTTTTTTACCCTGAAAAAAACGTTTCCAGATATTGATTCTTTATGCTCTTTTTGTGGGGCTGAAGATGAATCTATGTCCCATCTTTTTTGGGAATGTACCTGTACTAATTTATTTTCGAAGGATTTTTGTAGTTTTGTACATGTTTTTTGTTATATAAAGATGTTTTATTTGATTGTCATTACTTTACTAAAGAAGACAATGACAAATATTATTTGATAAACTTGCAAAATTCTTTTTACACAAATGTACGTTTCAAGGTGCTAAGTCCTATTTTCCCGTTTTCTATTAGGACCTTAAATCCTACCTGGACCTCACACTGGGGGGGGGGGGGGGGGGGGTGTGTGTGATGGGTTAAAGAATTGTTATATTAAGAATTTTTAAATCATATTTATTGCATTAAAATGTATTAATACTTTACCATGGGGTGGATAATTTTATCAGCTGCTTATTATTCATGCAACAATACATATTACTGTTATAGGTTTCATTAATAATTGCTGTATACGTAGATGATAACTTTGTCTAGTGCTCTTATAAATGTTTTTAGCATGACTTTGTGAAAATTTAACAACTATACTGAATGACATGATAGATGATAGACTTCTTCATGGCTAGTGTTTGCATAGGCTATTTCATTTCATTCTGTAACCTGTTCTACAGATCTGTGTACTTAAATGCTACTGTTTTTGACCGCGTTGATAACGTTTCTGACAGATAACATCATGATATTTTTTGCGTTTCCCTTACCGAATGTGCTATCCTGTCAGCAATAACCTGTCAACAGGCTTTTTTGATTGATGTCAATTTAAGTGCCGGTGATGCACTGTTGCCAGATATGGCTATTAACACAAACAAAATCCGAAAAATAAATAAAAAATAAACATAAATTGTTTCAAATGTTTTGCAAATAAGATAAGACAAAGATATCGCAACTAAACTGCAACTTCCCTCTTTATTAACTTTCTAAAGTGTCAAATTAAGTGGAAAAGACAAGTCCAAAAACACTTATAATAGCTGGATCTGGCAACACGGAGGTTGTGTCCGCGCCTTCACACACAACTCTCTCAAGACTCGTTCACTCCGCAGCATCTCGTAGCGATCATTTTCATTCCACGGATACTAAACATTTTTGCAAACTGTCTAAACTGAATTATACATGCAGACATTCATATGAGGAGTTTTAAACAGCAAATCAGTCATTCAGAGAACAAATTTTATTTTTGAACATGAAAAATTTACCGAGGTCCGGACCTCGAGCTTTCCGTGGTGCGGACATCGGTTCTGCCCATAACCTCGTGGTGGCCAAATGTCATCTGCGGCTCAAGCACTCTAGATCAAATGTCTATTTTACAATGATGAACGGTCATAATATAATCTGTTCCCCTACAGTTTTGTAATGAACACTAATCGAACAGAAAATAAAATCGCAATATAGTAGTGTGCTTATCACGCGCGCAACTGATGATTGATTGACATCTCCATACCGCATGCTGTGAGTTTAACCTGCTTATTTTATGACTCCTCCATATCCAGTTTAAGTTGCATACATTTTGTTCTTGCATTGATGTTACGTTAGTAGAAATTTTGCACTTTATATAACTATATACAGTATTTTATTATCGCGTGTATCGGATAGTTTACAAAATCAAATGCTTGGACACTTTTTGTCATTTAAATGGCTTGTAAAAGTGTCCCAATCAACCTGAATTTACACTATTCTTTGAAATCATGATTGCATTACAGTATGTTGTTTTAAACCCCAAATATTTTACTTATAACTTCATTATATTTTACTTAGCCTATAACTTCATTATAATTCTTCATTAATAATTATTATTTAATAATAGTTATTTTCAATGTTAATTGTAAAAATAATAATAATAATAATAATAATAAAATTAAGTAGTTTCAATGAAGCTAGCTACTTTTTCAGAAGGGTAGCTTGAATGTAGCTTAAATACTTTAATTTACGAGTAGCTTCCCCGACACTGCATTTTAATAATATTAAAATCACGTCCAGCATCATCTCACCTTCTTCTGTATGGCCTCCATCACTGCAGATTCGTTCAGATGTCCGTCTGATTTCAGTGTGTATCTCACACGCTGTATTCTCCTGTTTTCTCTGCAGTAGAAAGGCAGTCGAGTCGAGCAGGTGTCATCAGCCAGCTGTCCATCAGTATTGGCTCTCGCACACACCTTGTTTCTGTTCACGTTATCGGGCTGCCCAGACTCCCATTTCACAGAAGACCACGAAACACTGGTGTTATCCGACCAATGCCACGGGATACTGTACAGGCCGATCCAGGAATCCCTGTGGCCCCTTACAGAAAGCTCGTTTGTGAGGAACGCGTTCTCTGCGTCGTCTGTAATGGTGGCCAGGTCTGTGTAGTTTGTTCTGCAGTGAATTTTAGCATCACCCCAGTTCATGCTCATGTCAATGAACTTAAACTTGTCCTGAAGTGTGCTCTGATTTCCTGTAAGGAGTAGATTTGTGGTCAGGACAGAGAATCATCCTTGAAAATGTCAAGTGCCATGTTTCATATGTTTTTATATTTTCTGTTTTCACTGTAAATTTAGGTAAAGTTTTAGTAAGTTTTTTATTAAATGCTCAAAGCTTTTATTCATTTGTATTTATTTTTGTTTTAGTTATTATGAAAATTACATAATTAGAAGTTTTTTTTGTCTTTCCGGTTAATTTATTTCAGATAATGAAAATATAGTTAGATTTTTATAGTTTTATTTAAGTATAATAGCCCTGTTCAAATGATCTGATTTAATTCATCTCTCAAGTACAAGAAAATATGCTTTTCTTCTATGTTTCACTTCATCTTGAGCTTTTTTACTAATCAACGTATTTTGAACTTAATATTATGCTCATATGGTGCGTGTAACATGTCAATTCAGTTTTCAGACCATACAGTGCCAATGCAAAAATAAAATTATCATTCAAATATATATATATATATATATATATATATATATATATATTTGAATGATAATTTCTGAAGTCGCTGAATGATAATTGAATGATGATTTCTGAAGTCACACAGACCCTTGTATGATAAATTACTTGCAGTGTTGCCAGTGGCTTTAGATAAAAGCGTCTGCTAAAAAAAAAAAACAAAAAAAAAAACATCTGAAAGCCACTAATTCACACTGCTGTTTGTTAACATGACCCTTTTCTCCCTGATGTGACAATATGAGTGGGTTTTGAAGATTTTTATTAACATGATAAAAAAATAATAAGAAGAAGACAAATTACTTCATTATATCATAGATAAAATCATAGATATTGTGCAGTATACCAGTACTAGGAAAAATAATGTATCTTGATTTAAGATTGTTTAGATATTTGAACTGAAATAAAATAAGACCATATCATGAATATTCATGTAATGTTAATGCTCCTGTCTGTGTTTGTGTAAGCACTCTGGTTGCTCTATACAACATGTTTGTACAGTATTGAGAAGTGTAGCCAATCACAGACATCTCTGTTGAGCATGTGAGTGTAACAACCAATCAGATGCATTTCAGATGTTCTGAATCCACTCGACTTTAATTCAGTTATCCTTTGAGGCTGCTTATTTGTCACCTATGATATTGACTGTATCTTGCTATAAGGATGTTTTCACAGCAAAATGTGATTTAAGAATGTGTTGAGATCAGGTTTCACTATAAAACAATGATTAACTTTCTCAGTATTTTGTCTTGTTTTCCAGTACAAATGTCTAAACATCCTTGTATCAAGACACATTTAATGGAGAAGCAAAATTATTTAGGATATCAAATCTTTCAAAATTAAGTGAGTTTGTGCTTAAAATAAGAACAATTTATTATTAATTTTATTATATTAAACCCTTACAGAAAATTTCCAGACATCCAGATAAAAGCTGAACAAACGTTTTGTACAAGTTCTTACCAGTTTGGCAAAAGAAGTTGTCTTGTTGAGCACAGTGTCTGTCACTCCATCGTTCATTGTTATTTATAGCTCCACAGGCCACGTCTGTGTTGGGCAAGTCCGGCTCCCAGGAATCCCACTTTGCATAGCTGATTGGCTTGTTTTGATACGACCAACGCCAAACTCTGTAGAAGCCGATCCAGGCGACAGATTGAAAGTTAACAGCGTTTGCTGCCTCCTTTAGTTTGGCTCTGTCTTCATCGCTCTGAACCGTCGCCAGATCTTTGTATGTCTCTCTGCAGTAAGATTGAGCTTCTGCCCAGGTCTTCGGCTCATTGATCAGGACAAATCGATACGGGTCGCCTGAAACCTTCGACAGGATTCCTGCTGCAGGAAAATCAATAGTGAGAAGTTGCTCTAAGCCTCTGATCTGACTTCAGTTTCTTTCACTGACACTCACCGAGAAAAACAACGAGTTGAATCTTGTTCTGCATCATATTGTCTTCATAGGTTTGTTCACTGAAAGAAAGAAATGACAAGAAAGTGACATGTTGGATAGTTTTCTGATATTGAAAGGGCAATAGTTTTTTTTGTTTTGTTTTGTTTTTTTCTACAGTAAAGGCATTATTGGAAATGAGCAGGCAGACGTGGTTGCAAAACACATTCTTGCAGAAAGAATCAGTGAATTCCAAACCCACCCTTGGACATAAACCCCTTAATCAACCAATATATGACAAAATAAGAACGGGTAGAATGTCAAAATTATTTAAAATAGATCCTGTGGTTGGAAAAGATACATCTACCCTTTTACATCAAGACACGAGTTGTATACACAAGGTTGTTGGAAAAGCCATATACTTGACTGACTCATGGGCGTTTATTGAAGGGTGAAGAAGCACCAAAATGTCAATACTGTAGCCCCAACTTGTCTATGAAACATATATTTGGCCTGTCCAATTTAAAATGTTATGAGACAACGATATTTATCAGGACAAACTTTAAAGTGCTTACTTATGGACCCAGAAATACTTTCACAATTTTTATCTCAAGCCCAATAATGTTTAATCTTGAATTTTGCTTAATCTTGCTGTTTTGAGACTAATTTAATATTATATTGTATTTGATATTATGTTGTTGTATGTTTAATTTGTATCTGTCATGTAATAAATGAAGCTGATATGGCAATACATTTAATTACAACCAACATCTATAGTCAAGATTGTTTAGACACTTTCAGGCATTGTTCTTACATTTCATATGCTGACATGTTCACAAAGGTTGTTTAATAGAACAAAATTCACTAGCTTTACCAACAAAAATATTTTAATGGCCAGGTACTACTATTACTTTAACTCATCAAATTAACCAATTTTAACTCTTTCAATTTTTTTTTTTTTTTTTTTTTTTTTTTTTACAGCCATAGAAATCACAGCAAACCCCAATTTACCTGCTCTGGAGTGAATGAAGCTTGATCTTCTCACCAGTATATCAAGTTTCTTCTCTCAACATACTTGTCTTTTACTATCTACCCAACTCTTTATACAGTACATTACATTATGCAAAATCTATTGTGTAGTACTGCACGTAAGATGATGAGACAGATTTACATCCTGATTTTGCTGTAATACGAGTCATTTAGCGTTGCAATTTCTGCCAGACTGGTTTCTGCAGATAGATGATGTAGTTACAGCATCTGACTAACTATATTAACCAGTCAAATCAACCCTTTGTCAGGGACAATTGAACAGAGGACTCAAATGACATCACACCAGTCTTCCACTTCTTCCACTGGTGGCCAGTCCGATATCGAATTGACTACAAAATTCTGTTATGTGTCTATAAAGCTCTCAACAACTTAGCTCCTAGGTATCTTTCCGATATACTCACCACTTACAATCCTGCTAGGTCACTTCGATCCCAAAATGGTCATCTTTTGCTCTTTTCCTGTAACTCATGAGAGACAGAGCCTTCACAGCAGCTGGTCCTGTGCTGTGGAAAAGCCTGCCATTACCTGTCAGATCTGCTTCAACCTTCAAATTCAAAATCCATGTTAATTCGAATCCATGTTAAAAACATCTCTTTTCTTGCACTTTTACTTCTTTATAATGTGTATGTGTTTACTTGCTTTTACTTTTATTTATTTATTTCTCTTTTTTTACCTTTGTACAGTACTTTGGCAACTAAGGTTGAATCTGAAATGCAGAAGATAAGTGAACAAAGTTTATTAGACTTAGGAAGATACCACCTCCAAAGTAGAGGCGACAGAAAACAAAGGTGAGGTGTCACAGGGGGCTCCAGATCTGTCTGAACAGCAAATGGGATTTTGGATGACGACATAGGCATGGACCAATCACTGAATAGATTTCCTTATTTAAGAATATTCTCAGATAAATTCACATTGAATGGTGAAATTCTTAAGAGAAGTTTACATTCAACACACATTTGACAATAAAGAGTTTTACAGAGAATACATTATGATATACACATTGGAAATGAAAGATAAACACATTTTCATTACAAATTTAAACCAGTGTGCTGTTAACTGACCTGCCTTTAGGGTTGTGCTGATAGATGATAGTTAGAGATATAATCTTTTGCTGATGAAAGCAAGACTGTTATTATTATTATTATTATTCTTAGTATTATTATTATCCGTCAAAAATAGACTAGGCGCCTATCTTCAGTGATGTAGCATGGAGAGCCACTAATGGGACGCACGCTGCAGACGTGTGCAGTGTAAATAAGGAGTAAGAGATTTATTCATCATACAGTGTAGATCGCTCCTCTGATTATAACGGGAGTGATTTTTAAAGTGCATACACTCATGCTAGACTGAAGTCAGTTATGATGTTCTTTGGTAATGTAAATGTTCTTTGCTCGTTTTGAATAACTGAGGGAATGTAACTGTTTAATTAACTGCTCAATGTCAAACATTTCAAGAATATTCTTCCTCTCCTGAAAGATTCAGGCACGTCTCTGTCTCTTCAGCGCCATCGCAAGCCCCTACTGGCAACTCATAACCACTTAAGAGACCTCTACAGCTGTCTTCAGTAGCTGGGAGAGTAAGAGTGATTCTTAGATTTAAAAAATTTGATAATTTGATTTATACTTAAGTTTGAAAGTAGGAGTACATTTCATGAATTCTCAGCATTTAAGACTAAAATGGCACTTTGAGAAGCTTGATAAATACAGGCCCTGGTTTGACTGGTTTAAGAGGTTTTTTGTTGTTGTTGTTGTTGTTTTTTTGGGCATTTCACTCAAGGTGAAAGTGTTCATAATAATTTAACCCACTGAAATCCCACCTACAATCTCATGAGTTTTTGGATGTATTTTACTTAAAGTGTGGTTCTACCAAACATACATTTTTTATTTTTTTTTACTGATTTTACTGATACGGAGGTTGGACCACATTGGTGATAACCGATTAATCAACTGATAGTTTTTAAAGTGGATACTGAATGAAAATTAAAATAGTGTTGAACTTATTACAAATAAGGTACTGAACAATACTTTTGAAATGGAATAAAAATATTAATATTAATTATACATTGGTCATTAATGTTAGTTCATAGTTCAACGTCTAAAGTTAGCAGATGCAAATAGACATTTAAAATGTAAAAATGTATTAGTAAATGCTAACAACTCATCTACATCTTGGATGGCTGAGGGAGCGCTTCTTGTAAATGATATGATCACAGATCAAAATCTAGATGTGCTTTGTTTGCATCAGTGACTGCATCAGATAGCCAGCTTTTTAACCTCCTGCCTGTAAGCAGACTCGTCTCCATTGTGGATGAGGTTGATGATGGTAGTGTCATCTGCAAACTTCAGGAGCTTGACAGAGGGGTCTTTTGCAGTTTATTCGTTTCTGTAGAGGGAGAAGAGCAGCGGGGAGAGAACACAGCCCTGAGGAGCTCCAGTGCTGATGGTGAGAGTCCTGAGTGTGAGTTTGCCCAGCTTCACTAGCTGCTGCCTGTCTGTCAGGAAGCTGGTGATCCACTGACAGATTGGGGAGGGCATGGAAAGCTGGGTCAGTTTATCGGAGAGAAGGTCAATTCGAAATTATATAACTGAAGGCCAGGCATTCGATATTATATAACTGAAGCTGTTGTCAAATTTCTCCTCTTTTTTCATTTATTCCACTTTTGTGCTTGTGTTCTACTTTATCACACAGTTATGCATTAGTTTTAAAGGGCACATATTATGCCCTTTTTTACAAGATATAATAAAGTCTCAGGTGTCGCCAGAATGTGTTGCTGCTGTTCAAACCAAGCAAAGAAAAACAAGGGTGTGCGATATATATCGCCTACGATAATATCGCAATTGTTGTTTAAACATTATGCGATTTGACATTATCGAATATCGCAAAAACCATACAAAAAAAGAGAATACATTCACACACTACATGATGTAGGTTAGACTACTGCGTGAGCACATTTAGAGTTCACACGTTCACTGCATGATTCAGTCTATTTAAATACTTTCAGAATTCCCACAGAATTCAAGATAATGGGGCAAAAATGCCCCTGTATGACTTATGTCTTTTATATTTAAATCATCTGATACCATTAATATCACATTACAAGTGAGTTTTTTTCTGAAAATACCAGCACTCTTGCAAATGTGATGTTGATTTGATGAACGGCTGAAAAAAAGAAGTAAATATTAATTGACTTACATTTTAGACACAACATTTCTTGTTTTTGCTGTAGTTCGACAATGAAAATGGTTTTTAAACAAAGCCAAAGCAGAACTGTTTTGCGTCTCTAAGCAACACACGACAGTGTTTCCTTACTGAATGATCAACCATTTGAACGAATTGTTGAAATAATGACTCAATGACTCACTCATGCAGTGACTTGCCATGTTCTACTGGCGATTTAAATTTTAGATTTGAAGTATATATTTCCTATATCTCCCTCTTTCAAAATCATTTCAAATATCACTATTCAGCATTTTGTTTTTAAAACGTCAAAACATTATTTATGTATTTGTAACTGGAAGTTAAATAAATTCATGTTCTGCATTTAACAGTCAGTGTAAATGCATCTAAATGCAAATTCAAATGCAGCTTCTGTGCCACCTCTACATTGCCATGACAAATTTAGTTGATACTGATTTTGTTTGATTAGTAACAACTTTATAGTAGTACTAGTTGTTGTATAGTAGTAGTACTCTATACTAGTTGAGTATCATCAGCACAACAAACTAATCCCGTGTTCTCTAATAATATTACCCAGGGCAACATGTATATTGAAAATAGCAGAGGGCCAAGGACAGATACTTGCGGCACTCCATACTTTACTGGCATTAATTGAGATGATTCTTAGTTTAAATAAATGAAGTGGTAACAGTCAGACAGGTAGGATCTAAACCATCTGAAAGCCTGTCCTTGAATGCCCGTATAGTTTTGTAATCGATCTATGAGTATGTAATGATCTGAAGTGTCGAATGCAGCGCTAAGATCAAGTAAAACTAGCAATGAGATACAGCCTTGGTGTGATGCTAAGCATGTCATTGTAATTTTTACAAGTGCAGTTTCATGATGGGGCCTGAAAC
>JAFVLL020013763.1:0-69038 GCA_021397915.2 Tor tambroides | reverse complement strand
GCCGAAACAGTAGTATAAGCTATTTTAGGAGAAGAGGGAAAAAAAAGAGGGGCTCGGGTCGGACTCGGGCCTGTAATTCTGATAAGCTGTCGGACGCGGGCCGGGCTAGGGCCTAAATTTGAGGCCCGTGCAGGGCTCTAGAGCAGAACCTGTGTCAGCTGAAACCATCACATATCCCACCAAAATTAAAGTGCACCTCTCACTATCACTACAAACACTGCAGAACAACTTATGTGCTAAACTGTAATGGGGGAGTGAAAAATCCTTATATAACTTGTTGATTTTTCTAAATCTAGGGGTAGGCTCTTTTGATTTGGGACAATAAGCAAACACCTAGGCAAATGGCTAAAATCCATGGTTACCTGTATTATCCTCCAGCTCGTTTCTTGTTCCTCTGTTTTTTCTCCAGACAGATTTTGTGGTTTGTATTATGCTTTCTCTGTCTCAGTGGAATTTAGATTGATGATTTTAGCTTTGAACCTTTTGTCTTTTATATTTGAATGTAACATCTTCTGAATTCTCTCCATTACAGACATCAAAAGTACAATTTCTCTTCATAATACAAACCAAAAACCTCATACTGTTTTTAAACATAGGCACTGGCATTATTATTGTAGTTGATCAGCTCAAGTTTACCAGTGCCTCAGATCAAGTGGAATACATCTTCAGAACAAACTCAATTAGCGCTTTGAAAGTCTGATACATTTTGATAATGAAGATTGCATCACGGCTCATGTTATTGAAAACATTTGCTCTTATGCTCAAAGCATTAATAAATCAAATAACTGCAGCCACATGATTCATCATGCAGCATAATTCGGTCTCGCTGTAGGTGGGATATTGGACAGCCTTGTCTCACCTCACACACGCACATACAGCGTCCCAGCGGAGGTGATGAAAGCCCCCTGAGTATTATGGGCACGCTTGAGTGTCATCTGTGTGAAAAGCCAGCATAATCTGATAATCTGCTGTAATCTCATTAACAGGTTAAACGACTTAATCGCAAGAGCATTAAAATTAGACTTAATTAAAAACAGCCCATCAATAACCAGTGTGACTCTTCTGGATTGAGATCATTTCAGTGGCATTTTATCTTTATGCCTCAAAACTGAATGAGTAACGAGAAAATAAATCCCCTCAAAAGCAAGATTATATTGTCAAAAAGTCATGCAACTAGGGGAATGTTAATGTGTTAAGGTCTGTTCCAAAACCTAGTGAGCTGCCTCACTGTCTACAAAGGCTTTCCAAGAAAGTATGCTAACCGTCATGTAGCCTTACATGTATATGATTTAGAACACTCTACATAGGCTGCAACTCAAATACCGGTTTTAGCTGGTTTAAAGGAGTAAAGGACTGATTGTTTCGCTAGATAAGACCCTTTTTTGAAACTGCAATTTGAACCTTCAACCCATTGGCCACCATTGAAGTCCACTACATGGAGAAAAAACCTGCAATGTTTACCTCAAAGACCTTAATTTCTTTTCAACTGAAGAAAGAAAAACATAAACATCTTGGATGACGTGAGGGAATAAATTATCAGGAAATTTTCATTCTGGAAGTGAACTAACCCTTTGAGACAGACAGTGCTGGGATAAACCAATTAAGCTGGTCTCCCAGCCTGGCCAAGCTGGTGTTCTCCTGGTTTTAAATGGTTAGACCACTAAGACCAGCATGACCAGCTGAAGAAGTCATCAAAACCCCTCTAAAACCAGCCTGCTAAACCAGCTATGACCAGGCTGGAAGACCAGATAAAACCAGCCAACCAGCTTAGACTGGTTTTAACAATTTTTTCAGGAGGATAATTTGGCTGTATGTCATATAGCCTCACATGTCTATGATTTACAACTCTCTACGTGGGCAGCAACTTAAATAGCATTTTGAGGGAGAATCGACTCACAATTGATTTAACAGAATTTGGAATTAGCATGTTGCTAAGCTAATGTGCAAAACCTAGTGAGCTATCTCACTGCCTGCAAAGACAGCTGCTTTCTAAAACGGTATGCTAACTGTAATATAGCCTCGTACGTAACTGATTTAGAACAGTCTACATAGGCAGCAACTCCAGTAGTGCTTTGACGAAGTATCAACTCACAACTGAGTTTGGCATTGGAATGTTGCTAAGCTAATGGTGCATTACTCTGATAAGCACAAAACTACATTGTGCACTCAAATATTATCTAAAAAGTTCATTTTAATTAAATTTTAGATAGTTTTAGCTGGTTAGAAGTGGTCTTTCAGCCTGGCCAAGCTAGATAGCTGGTTTACCTGAGAGGCCAGCTCATCTCCAAGTCGGACCTGTTGAAAGTGTCCAAAACCAACAGATCAACCTGAACAGACTGGGAGACCAGCTAACACCAGTAAACCAGCTTAGCCTGGTTTAAGATGTTTTTTCAGCAGTGACTGGACTATTATCTATAATTCTCAGTGTTGAATTACATGTATGTTTGTTTATAATAAATATTCACCTCATCCACAGTTTTGCAGTTATTTTCCCACTGACCATGTAACAATTGCATTAGGGGATTGCTTTTTCTTTCTCTTTCATTTCAGAACCTGTATCACTACATTTATGGTGTTTTTGTATTTTTTTTTTTTTTTGGCCACTATACTGCAAAAATGACTTCCTATCAGTTTTCAGTTAGTCCTTTTTGGCTTCAACATCTTTTAAACAAGATACACTTGCTTGAGAAGCAACACGGCATAAGATGTTAAGACTTGTTTATACAAGTCTTAAAGGAAAAGCTTTTTGCTTCCAAAGATGTTAACTGATGGACTGGAGTGGTGTGGATTATTGTGATGTTTTTATCAGCTGTTTGGACTCTCATTCTGATGGCACCCATTCACTGCAGAGGATCCATTGGTGAACAAGTGATGAAATGATAAATTTCTCCAAATCTGTTCTGATGAAGAAACAAACTCATCTACATCTCGAATGGCCTGAGGGTGAGCAAATTTTCATTTTTGTGAACTATTCCTTTAATCTGCCAGTGCAGTAAGACAAAATATATTCATTTAACAAAGACATTGAAAACAAGTTTTAATATTTTATTCAGTGCCACTTCTCAAGTGCAGCACATGTGTATTGTTTAAACATTTTAACTGAAAAATGAGACAAAAATATTTAGACCAAAACTTTTTTTTTTTTTTTTTTTGCATAACAGTATATTAACTTTCACGGAGAGTTTTGTGTAAAGATTCTACAAAAATTCTTTTAATGTGTTGACAGTAGACATGTTTGGAATGACATGAGAAAGCTTAAACTCTTCTTTCAATAATGGTATAAAAGCCAAATGTTTTACAAACAAAAGTTTTACAGCTATGCACACACACATTTACAGATCTCCCACATGATTTATAACCCAGTGACCTTGGGCTTCACCAAACACAGAGCACCTCTGTCTGCCTTGGCCGCTTAAACTCTCTGGCCCCCTTTGAATGATTAAAACATTTTCTGACAAAATAGGATTTGTTGTGTTCCCTGGCACAGATGGCACCAGATTGCTCTTTTGGGCAGCCCTGGCAAGAAAGGGTACATCACACGTTGTATCTTCGCTCTGATCCCTGTATCTAAATCCGGATGGCACAGACTGGGCAATGTGCAGCAAAGTGAGCACCCTGCTTTTTGGCCCTGCTACAGAAAACTGCTGGCAGAAGTTCAAACTTTCCTGTCACTTTATATATGTCCACCTTAATTTTGCTTAGGTGATCCTGTTGGGTCAGGTAAATTCAAAGGTTCTTGGGAGTTTTTGTAACTTTATCGTAGATTTCATAACATAGCACAATTGTACATGTAGATTTCCACAATATCCTCCATCTGTTGTCCAAAATCTCTCCTATACCATGGCTGTATCCAAATTTACTTAGTGTCCCAACTATATAGTAAGTGGTATTAGGATTAGTGCATCCCAAATCAAAGTCCATTGAAATTTCATTTCATTTCATTATGGACTTTAAGTATTATTACTTAATTTGTGTTTCCTATTTCTGACAGACTATTAGTATATTGTTCACAACCCCTTGCGCTACAGAAAAGCACTTTGTTATGCCAAAAATACCAATGAATGTCAGGACAAAGCTCCTACAGTTGTTTTACTAGGAATGCACAATGTATCTTTACCAAATTGATTATCTGCCCATTTTAATTAATTGGCATCCATTAATTGTGTTAATTTATCATTTTTTACATTTAGATTTCCTCAGCCATCATGCAAAGCTCACTTACAAGCTAATCTTTAAAAACACTTACAGTTTATTAACACTGTTAAATGTAATCTTTTGCAAACATATTAATTTCTCAAATCTATTCTTAAATTCATTTAAAACACATTTAGCACTTAAAATAATTAATTAAAATAGTTTTTTGTGTTTTTTAAATTTATTATTAAATATTATTTATTTATTATTATATATTGTTTTATTATTTACACAAAATAGTCTATATGGAGGCTTTAGTAAATAGCTTTAATAAATAGTGTTCATATATATATATATATATATATATATATATATATATAATTGAATAACAATAATTAAGTTGAAATAAAATAATATTACAAATATTATCACATAATTATTAGTAATAATTATTAAATTAATTACTAATTATACATGAATAATTTTATTGGATATTATTATTATTATTATTATTATTATTATTACAATTATTATTATTATTTTACTAGATATTATTATTATTATTATTATTATTATTTTATTCAGACAAAATGGTATAGAATTTTTTATCAGCCATCTATCAGTTGTCAGCCATAACATGAAAATAATTAACATTATCGGCCAGAATTTTAATATTACTGCATCCCTAGTTTTTGAATTTTTAAAATTTAGGGTTAAAGGAATAGTTCACCCAAAAAGTGTGTGTGTGTGTATATATATTATTTTTAATAATTTTATATATTAATATATAATTTTGTCAACATTTACTCTCCCTCATGTCGTTCCAAACCGTTATGCATTTTTTCTGCAGCACATGAAAGAAGATATTTTAAGTAATGTTTGTAACCAAACAATGCATGAGCAAAAAAAAAAAAAAAAACACTGGAATGGAAACTGTTCGGTTACCAAGATTCTTCCGAATATCTTCTTTAACATTTCACACAAAAAAAGAAAGTCATACAGGTTTGGAACGGCATGAGATTGAGTTCATGATGACAGAACTTTCATTTTTGGGTGAGCTATCTCTTTAAGGGTAGTATCTCCACCGCTAGTGGCACCAAAAGAAAAGCTGTGAGCACGCACCTGTAGAGAGTGTTATTGGCGGATGGCCTCTCTGGACTCTGACAGTCCATGTGTCCGTCAGGAATAAACCCTCTCTTCTTGCGGAAGCTCTCCACTCCTTTCACGACGATGGCCACACCGTCTCTGACCCTGTTCCTCAAGCTCATCTTCCAGCGATCAGTGATAATGCTGATCAATCCAACGGGGAAGCTGTCTGGAGGAGGCATATTGGGGTTCCCCACTGCAAGGCTGGGGATAAACCAGATGTACCCCGGCCCCACCAGACCCACTTCCCTGGCCATGCTGAAGAGGTACTGGGCCTCGTCGTGCGAGCAGTACACCAGCAGCACCTGCGCATCGATCTGCTGGAGTAAGCGGCGGGCACGGAGGTCGTTCATGCCGTCGGCTGACATGTCAAAGGTCAAGGTGTCCTGCAGCTCCCAGAGGAAGTAAGACGTGTCGATGAAGGAGCGGATGTAGTCCACATAGGTGTCGTAGCCCGGGTACATGCTGGTCACCACCACAAAACTGTCCCAGTTGTACTCCTCCATCATCTTGAACATCCCATTGATCTGCTGCTCGATGGAAGAGCCCAGCTGAAGGAAGGTAGAGCCGTCACCCTGAGAAAGATAGCAAAGTGAGAGCTTGACATCAGTTCTCCATATTACATTTATATATATATATATATATATATATATATAGGGGTGCACATACACACACAAACAATAACATAATACAATAATTAGGTTAAATGATAACGTTAAACTTTTTTTTTTGTTATATTCATTACTTTTTTAATAAAATATTATAATTTATAAAATATAAAAAGTATTAAAATTATATTTTATACTACTATAATGGCTAATAATTATTTTATTATTAACGTTATAAATTTATATTAAGCATAGTACAGCATATTGACTACAATATTAATATTAATTAATATTAATATTATATTAAATACAATTTTATGTTAATATAAATAATATATAATAATATAAATAGTCATGATCATCAACTGAATAAACAACATAACTTGATGGATTACAGAAACTAAATGATATTCAGTCAGGAGTTTTACAACTAGACTGTTCAAAATAACACTTTATTAATATAATAAATTATCATAACTTATAAAATATTAAAGGTTTTTTTAATTACTGTATATGTAATACTCCTACTACTACTATGAATCATAATAATAATAATAATTATTATTGTTGTTGTTGTTATTATTATTGTTATTAATGTTATTATAAACTTAAATATTTACATATAATACCTATTACATATTACTATAGCATACAAATTAAATATTAATATATTTACTATCATTTTATAGTATTTTTTAACATAATAATCATCATTGTCACTATCATCTAAATAAATAACATAACTTATTTTTATAATTATAAATTATAACTGAATACAAATGACCCATTATTTTAATATAAAATATGAAATATTTTATAATTATATATACTACTACTACTACTACTACTAATTATTATTATTATTATTATTATTATGGTAGCTGTTGTTGTTAATGTCATTAATGTTATTATTATTAAGTTAAATATTTAAATATAATAACTTTTACATATTACTATAGCATGCTAACTACTAAATATTAATATTATATTAACTATAATTTTATATTAATATAATTATATTCATCATTGTCATCATCTTCTAAATAAATAACACCATAGTTTGGTGCATTAATATAGAATCCAAATGACATTCAGTCACAGGTATGTTCTGTATATCGCCTGTTCAAAATAACTTTGAATACAGGTCATCCAATTAAATTATAGAGCCATAACCATTTGTTTTATAAATGTTCTTTAATTGTCCTTAATGTGGCACAAATAAAGCACAGCCAGCAAATGAGGTTACAATTAAATCTTTATATAGCAATTAAAAAGTCATTACTTATAGCCCATAATCACATTCTTCAATATTATTTCCGGTGAAATGTCTTTTGATTTTGCGATTGCATATTTAATCATCCATGCATAGCAATTTTATTATTTTTAAAACATAATACCAGTTGTAAAATCCCCCCAAGCTTGATTCCATCCAAATTTACAGTTCCCATGGACCCTGAGAGATATTATAAGGTAAAATCACAAGCATCTGAAGAACATGAAGGCACTTCTGTCGTCAAAGATCTGACTGCCTGGTTATAAAAGGTTTATCCACAAGAGAAGGATTGCAAACATCTCAGATAAACAGTGGACCTTAGATGTATTTAGTGTGTATAAACAACATTTATCATATTAGAAGAGTAAATGGGGACTGAATCTAAACTTGACCGAGTTTTTATCTTGTAGATGAAGGCCAGCTGCTACCAGGAGAGGATTTCATATTGAACCGCTTCCTGAGAGAGACTTTCAGCGTTACGCGGTGATGTCCTTCAGACAAAAGCATTGGGAAAGTAGGGTAAGCCTGTTCATTAGGCTGGGAACGGGAGACGGTCCCATTTATTCCACCTGTTCACTGACCCCTTTAACTGCTCTAAAAATCACAATGCTTGAACGCTTGTGTCATTGAACGACCATCGCATTTAAAAAAGTACAAGGTGTGACACCAAGAAGGGTTAGAGCAATATAATGGGTTAGGTATTTATAAGTTGGTCCCATTACAAAATTACAAGCCTGGTTTCATATAACTAGATCACTGGAGCTCAGAATCTTGAATCTTCGAGTCAGCAGCGGTACTGTAGGAGGTCAGAGCAACCTCAATATTTATCATATAAGAATCTGTGTTAAACCACTGCATCCTTCGATTTTTTGAGTGTTCACCTTGAATACTGTTCTGAAGACTTTTAAATCACCTTAATTGAGCTCCTTATCAGTAGTGTCACATTTCAACTGAAGATAAGAAGAAACCTGACAGAATGACTACCGTGTGCCAGACATCCAAAGCTGTCAGTAGATTGTTTAATGTTACTGATTCTGACAGATTTTTTATACAAATTGTATTTTATATGCAACTTCCAAAATGATTTTTTGTATCTTATTTGAATTGAATTGCCTGATTATTGTAGGTATAATACCACGATATTTGGTCAAGTGTTGTTTCAACTATGGCAGGGGTTATTGACATTTTTCATGGACCCCTCCAAGGACCCCTAAAACTGATGAACCTGGAGGACCTGCTTCTAAAATATAAAGGCAGGTCATATATTTTTTATATATATTTTACACTGCTGTTCAAAACTTTGGGATCATTAAGATTTTTAATGTTTTTAAAGATGTGTCTTATGCTAATCAAGGCTAAATTTATTTAATCAAACATACAGAAAAAAGCAGTCATCTTGTGAAATATTATTACAATTAAAAATAATGGTTTGCTATTTTAATATACTATAAAATATCATTTATTCCTGTGATGCAAAGCTGAATTTTCAGCACCATTACTCCAGTCTTCAGAGTCACATGATCCTTCAGAAATCATTCTAATATGCTGAATTATTATCAGTGTTGAAACTGTTGTGCTTCTTAATATTTTTTGGGAACCTATGATAATTTTTTCAAGATTTTTTGTGAATAAAAAGTTAAAAAGAACAGCAAACCAATTGCAATAATATTTGTTTATTATATCTGTATTTTTGATCAAATAAACGCAACTTTGATGAGCATAAGAGATTTCTTTAAAAAACATCAAAATCTTTCTGATCCCAAACTTTTGAACAGTAGTGTTTATAAAGTATATAAAGGTTATAAAAATATATAATGGTTATTCATTTTTATGTATCAAGAACCAATTGTGTGAGGAAAAAAATAGAAAGAAAACATTTAAAATTAAAAAAAGAATCTGCCTTTTACACTGAAAAAATTTGTGTAGAATAAACAATAACTCAAAAATTGCTAGTAGATGTAACAATTCATTGAAGACTGAAATAGTATTTTCTTGTAAAACGTATTCAAATAATTAATTAATAAAATTTTTACAGTGTATATTGCTATCATAATTTGTACTTTATAGAAAGTTGACAGCGTACAGAAAGCAGCACAACTGTTTTCAGCATATTAGAATGATTTCTGAAGGATCATGTGACACTAAAGACTGGAGTAATGATGCTGAAAATTCAGCTTGACATCACATGAATAAATTACATTTTAAAATATATTCAAATAGAAAAGTGTTTTATAATATTGCTGTTTTTGCTATATTTTTGCAGCTGATCCACACAACAAGAGAGCATTAAACACTCATTCACTTTGGTGCTGGATGCTGTAATAGGTGTACTCAGATCATTTTATGCTAAAAACCATAAATGCTAATTTACTCTTTACCAAAAGACTATTTACCAAATGAGAAAAGAACATAATGTGCCAAAACACTCCAAATCGCTCTTATGTGAAACGCCTCTGAATGGAGAACAGACTGTATTGCATAATGATGATAATGCATTGCCAGTGGAGATTATGTCAAGTTTATGTCATCTTAAAAGTAATCTTTCTGTCTCTCTGCTCTAACCCGTATGCAGTGTAATTGGCTATGAGTGTGAGCATGCATTTTGTTGAAAATACTGCTGGTAACTCTAAGAACTTGGCAACCACTCTGTCTCCGCCTCGTTTTGCTGACATCACGAGCCGTATCTAAACGCAAAGCTTTGGAAAGGATTAACACCCTTAAAGATTAGAGACACTGCAGAGAAACACTGATCAATTCACCAACAGGTGTTAATGTGTTAACATATTTTCTGCATGTCGTTACCCAACAAACCTTAAATGTTACATTACGCACCACATTATCTGTGTATTGAGCTACATGCTATGGAGGTAACTTGTCATTTTGCAGCAGGTGGATTGTTGAGATAAGGTGTGCTACTGCTATTCTAAGTGAACAGACTTACAATTTCCATATGTTGGATTACACATGGAGCCAAAATATAATTACACTGAAGAAGGTACCTAAGCCATATCTACAGACCAGAATACTAAAGAGAAGGGCAAGCACTCACAACATTCTAGAGCCATGCAGAACATACTTTACATGCAACAGCACTCATATTCCTTCTGAAACTCATTCCTTCTGTCATTCTTGTGATCTCATTCAGGTAAATTTCCAAACAGAAATTCCTAATGTTTTGAAATCTGCTATAAAAAGCTAGAAACAGGAGAAAAAAGTGTTTAAAATTGTCTGTTTATAGATTTTTTTTTTTTTTTTTTGCAGTGCCTTCATTAATCTTTGCTATTTTTTTCCTTTTTTCTTTTCTTTTTATTATTTTACTCTTGTTCTAGACCCAGACATTCGATATAAAACTATGAAAATCCATAAAAAATAAAGAAATATACAAACTAAGTTTTACTAAAGACTCCTGTATTTACTTACCAAGGTGACAGCAATGTCAGTAAAGAGAGATGACAAATTAAATATGTAATGTTAGGAAAACAAAGAAAAGTAATATAACTGCTAGCAGCATGGGGTTTAAGCACTTTAAGGCATTTAAGCACATGTGACCCTGGACCACAAAACCAGTCTTAAGTTGCTGGGGTATATTTGTAGCAATAGCCAAAAATATACTGTATGGGTTAAAATTATTGATTTTTCTTTTATGCCAAACATTATGAGGACATTAAGTAAAGATCATGTTCCATGAAGATATTTTGTAAATTTCCTACTGTAAATATATCAAAACATAATTTTTGATTAGTAATATGCATTGCTATGAACTTCATTTGGACAACTTTAAAGGCGATTTTCTCAATATTTTGAGTTTTTTGCACCCTCAGATTCCAGATTTTCAAATAGTTGTATCTCGGCCAAATATTGTCAGATCCTAATAATCACCATACATCAATGGAAAGCTTATTTATTCAGCTTTCAGGTGATGTATAAATCTCAATTTTGAAAAATTGACACTTACGACTGGTTTTGTGGTCCAGGGTCACATATGAAAAAAGAAATTTCACATTATTTAGCAAGCCTGTAACCGCCTAAATCAATGATTAAAAAAGCATTTTTTGGCAAATCCAGGTAATTTACCATAGAAATATGATGTTTTCTAATGTTTATGACTGTTATAGCACCACCTGTGGTCTGATCTCCCTAAAACTTTGCATGCTTGTTAACAATCACCTGTCGCATGTGCTCATCGGGTTTCGTGAAGTTTTCGTTTAGGCTTTATCCACCTTTTTCTTCAACGCAGAAGTAAGCCTATGGGTGAGACTTCCGGTTCATTAGCCGCTATAGGCTAATAACGAGGAGAATACCAACGTGCAGTAAATGGTAAAACTTTGTGTGTTCATAATTAAGATAATACATTAAAATAACATGATAAGCCACACCAGTTTTCAATATCAGCAAAACGAACTGTTTTGTACAGCTAAAAACAGCTGGACACGGATGAGACCGGAAGCTAGACCCATAGAATTTACAAATGGCCGCGCCCATTTTTAAGACAAGAAAAATGTGGATAGGCTTTTGGGTATATTTGGACAGGCCCCTTTTCTAAACAACCCTGTTATAGCTTCGCAAAGGGTAAATTTCAACATTTTTTGATAATTATTGATATAAAGAAGCCAGAGAATTGTACAGCAGTGTTTTTTGTTCCCAGACTGAGCAAAAAACCTAGGACTAGTTCGCGAAAGTAGTTTTTTTACATTTTCTCAATCATTTAACAAACTATTTGATTGAGGGCAGTGGTTCTTGAGGCAAAGTTGTTCGGAATGAGGAGGTCTATCACATGATACAAAAATTATGTGTATGTGTGGAAGACCACGCAATATACAATCGTTTACACCCTTGAAAATGTGATATCACCCCGCAGTGGCTGATTTCTTTCAAATTTCTCACAGACCTTTAGGGCCATGAGTCAAACAGGCCCACTGAGTTTCGTTCCGATAGGCCTCCGTTAACCTTGTCTAATAGGTGCTCAAACTTTATTGGCCAATGGCAGCCATGTTTTTTGAGATACGCAAATGTCCTTATAGACACTTGTGGCACTCTGGACCAAGACCGTTCATATCGATTTTCATGTTGATAGATTGCGTAGTTATACCCATATTTATGTTTTTTCCCCTCTTATAGCACCACCAAGCGAACAAGCTCATGATTGTTTTTTTCATGTGACCTCAGATTCAGCTCTTATATATACTTTGTGAGTTTGGTGAAGATATCTCATTCTGTTCAAAAGTTACTGTATAGCCATTTTACTAAAAGTGGCCCTGCCCCTTTTGAATGTTTTGGCGTCCCTTTGCGACAGCGAGTTGAAAGTTCAGCTTTTTTGATAATTATTGATATTCAATCTCCAGAGAATCTTCCTGCACTGGTTTGACTGATTTCTACATTTACTAATACTTTTTTAATTAAAAGTTTACTGTGAACTAACATGAACAAACAATGAACAATTGTAAGGTTAGTAAATGCTGTAAAATTATATCGCTCATAGTTAGTTCATGTTAACTAATGCATTAACTAATGTTAAAAAATAAGACCTTATTGTAAAGTGTTACCATGTTATTTCATCCACAAATTGATTTGGAACTGACATTTGTTTATGATGGATATATACTGTATATCTCAAGTGCTGGACTATCCACTAGCAAACGAATTAAACTAGTTTAATTTCTAAAAATCTGCAAGGCAGGAAGTGTCCATGTGCAATTCATGTTTTTATTCACACATACCCACTCACTTTTCACCCTTTCTCATTGGTTTTCTCATGATATCTCTGCTCATTACTCAACTATAGGTGTCCTGGTCCAGTCGAACGAGAAATATAATAGCTTAGCTGCTTATGTACACGTTATCTCCAAAGGAAACTTCTCTCTGTGTGTGTGATAGATAGAGAGTCCACTGTGTTCAACTCACAAAGACTTGTGGCTCTGCGCGCGGCCAGATAAAGCAAATCTCTCGCTCGGTGTCTCCGAGGAGCTTCTAGGCAAAGCAAATATCAGTGAAACCCAGTGAATCAATACAACTTATGAAGAAATCATAAAGGTATATTGGCAAAGGATGTGTTCTATTTCCTTATGCCTGAAAACAGTTAACGGTGTCTGCCGGATCTCCCAGTGTCTGTGCCGCTTGCGCAGCCGAAAGCAGCATGAGCGCCACATTGATCCATGATTGACTGCTGAGAGGAAACACACAATGATTTCATTCTCATCGTACGGTTGACGTATGAATGCTTGCTTCGTACGAGATTAGATTCTGTACACCGCTCGCAAGAACAACACAGCCCAAATAAATGAATTTTTGTTGACTAAATTGGATTCTGGTTGTTGTGTAGGACCAAGGGCATGGTCATGAATGTCTAAGGATTTTTGCCTTTGTTTTTTAAGGTAACAAATGACCGAAATAGCCATACGACCATGTTTGGCTCAATAAGAGAAATACAGAATAATGTTACCTGCAGCAATTGTCATGTACACTCTAAAAAATAAAGCTTTTTATTGGCATTGATGGTTCCTTCGCACAAAAGGGTTTTTTTTATTGTGGAAAAGGTTCTTCAGATGATTAAAATGTTAAAAAAATGGTTCTTTTAAAGGGGTCATGAACTGCCTTTGTTTTTAATTTTGTACTGTTCTCTGAGGTCAACTTATAGGGCCAGTTTTACCAACAGCTTGCACCAGCACAAACTGTCTTTTGGCATTAAAATAGTACTGTCAGGATTTACTAAAGACACGCAGTGAAGAATTAGCGCTGAAAAGGTGTAGACAGTTATTTTTGCGCCTGACCTTATTGAACATGCATTTGTAGGAGTTTCCCTTTCAGACGCTAAATTTATGGGAGGAGAGAATTAAAATGAATCACGCAACGAGATTTATTACTGGTATTTGCCCCATTATTTAACGCCCAAAAAAGCATGCCTTAAACTATTTTGCGCTTGAAATGGCTGCAATTATTGTTGCTAAGAGGAGGCACCGCAGAGAACAGAGAGCGTGTGGTAGAAGGGAGAGGATTTTTTCCACACATATTAATTTATTTGGAATGCCAAAAGAACACATTATCCGAACATGTAGTTTGCCAAGCCATGTTATTTTTAAATCGCTCCAGGAAATAAAAGACGACTTAAAACCTTCAACTAGGAGTCACGCAATACAAGGTCTATCAAAACTTCTACAACTTCTAGCTTCATTTCTAGGCCTCCAGTTCTTTTCAACATACTGTGGTTTCTTTATTTCTTTATTCTTTATTTGTGACTACTCTAATTTGCGCTGCGCTTGGTATATTGTGTTGGTCGTTATGTGATGTTGCATTTGTGTTCTTTAATTTGCACGTTGTTAGTAAATCACTCACAGAAATTTCCATGCCCCTCAGCACTGTTTTGGAATTGCGCTCTAACGCTCAATTGCCCTGTTTAGTAAAAGTGGCCCATAATGTTATCAAGATTTTTACACCAAAAAACTATTTTCTATTTTCTGTCCTGTTTTTAACCCCCCTCATCAGAACGCTCTGTTTGAACAAGCATGGAAGACTGTAGACTCTGAAGTAAACGCCCACTGCTATGATTGGCTAATAGTTGTGTATGTTTGACAGCCTACATTGCTCATAGATGGACGCTGCTGTGATTTAGGTCAAAAACACATAAATAACCCAATACATACAATGATCTGTCAGAAGAGACAAAGCAATATGTAATGAAAACAGTTACTCACACTTGTGTTGCGACATTACTGTCGGGTACAATATAGCTGAAACATCATCGTCTTTTAGTTTCAATCTTTCTGAAAACCCCACGTCAAATTGTGCCTTGTTTGTAAACTAATCCACAGTAAAATGAAGTGAACAAAGGATCACAAGGAAGGCAACACAAACACTGTTTTTCCACAACTTGGCACTGCACAGCATCTTTTTGTCTTTGGAGACATCTTTATCGTAAACCTGCGTTCGCCTCTCTCGTAAACACTACATGCACAAATCGGTGGGCGGGGCTAAACAGGCAGAGATGTCAATCGTCTTCTGTGGAGGCGGTGTTTAGCCACACTATTACATCATAGAGTAGAACATTCCAAAAACTGTCGTTTTAGCAGACTGACTTCAATATAAGCTGATTTTAGACTAACGACAAAGTTGCAGGATGTTTTTAGAGTACAATGACCTCTTATATGTCAAAAGATCAAGGGAATTTTAGTTTCTCAGTTCATGACCCCTTTAAGAAGGTTCTTTGGGGAACCAAAAATAGCTCTATGGCAGGGGTGCCCAACCCTGTTCCTGGCGATCGACTGTCCTGCAAAGTTTAGCTCCAACTCTAATCAAACACACCTGGCTTTAATTTTCACGCGATCCTGAAGACCTTAATTAGTTGCTTCAGGTGTGTTTGATTAGAGTTGGAGCTAAACTTTGCAGGACAGTCGATCGCCAGGAACAGGGTTGGGCACCCCTGCTCTATGGCATCGCTGTGAAAACTCGCATTTGTAACCTTTATCTTTAAGAATGTTGCACAAAACTCTCAGAGCAAAGTATAGTCTCCAGACTAATATCCTTCCATGTCTTATTGCTGGAGTAGACGTCTAATAAACAGGAAATGGATGAAGGTGAAAGAACTCATCTGACTTGCCTGGACTGATGCCTATCAGTTAATCAATACTGGAGTCATGTTTTTAAAAAAGCCCTAGGGAAAGTGGTACATTTGCATTTATCTGTGCCTAAGTTGGCCACACTATCACAGCAGTATTTTAGATTACTGTGGTTACATAGTCCGGCTCATTTCTGTTAATCAGCCACTGATTAAAGGAAATGTGTCTTAAAGTCATTGTGACCTTGTCTTGCAGTTTTGAGTGCTTTCAGTCTAGCCATTGGTTTTGTTTGATTGGATCCTGGGTTTTCAAAATGTGATTATTTTGTTTTGGAACTTTGTGTTAGTGGACATCCTGCAGACCTGCCACTTGTTCATTACAGACTATTAAATATGACCTAATCTTATGGAACAAATGAATGCAAACTACTCTTCTGGCTCTGATTCATCTTAGGCAGTGACTTTCAAAGAAGATGCTAGCCAATCATGATAGAAATCATATAAATACATAAGTCTTAAAGGTATAGACGCATACACACAAAAAATCTTTTGGAAAATGGTCATGAAACATCAAATTACAACTATTTTGTGAGAAATCTTGAATATTATAATTAGACCAGACGCTACAAAGGGGAAGAGTACTGCAATAGCATTTTAATGTCACATAAAACAAAAAATAAATAAAATTTTGAGAATAACAAAAAGTACTAATATTTTGAGAATTAAGTTAAAATTCCAAGAATAAAGTTGTACTATTATGAGATTAAAATCGTAATATTTTGAAAATAAAGTAACATCAAAGGGGACATTATGCTAAATGCAACTTGAAGTACTTAAACAACAACCAAGAAGAATCACTCTCACATTTCCCTTGTCATATAAACATTACATCTACTGCCAAAACAACAACACTAACCCAAGAGGAACAACAATATTTTTACACTAAGCACTTCCTCTCTAAAGAAAACCCATTTTAAAAACAATTAACATGGCTTAATGTAGTCAGACTGTGGAAGATCAAACTCATAGAAGATACAAAGCAGATACAAACAAACTGACAAGCATAGAATGTACAGAGCTTTATGTTAAGGTTTACAGTTTAAAAAAATATCACTATTTAACTTTTTAGCTTAATATCAGATTATTCTCAAAACATTATGACTTTTTTTGTAATTATTTATTTTATTTATTTTTTTTTAACGTGGCACTAAAATTTAGCTATAGAACACAATCTTTTTTACTTCAGATATAGTTCTCAGACTGAGACAATTCAGGCCACCGATCTGCAGCGAGGCAAACTGATGGAATTTCTCTGTCGTCGTGTTACTGTATATGCAGGAAAGGTGGGCAAGCAGGGTGGCCATCTGGTGTAACAATGGCATTCATCA
The DNA here is from genome assembly GCA_021397915.2 of Tor tambroides. Classification (NCBI taxonomy): domain Eukaryota; kingdom Metazoa; phylum Chordata; class Actinopteri; order Cypriniformes; family Cyprinidae; genus Tor; species Tor tambroides. Next base: position 51,941 of record JAFVLL020013763.1, on the reverse strand, counting down.
GTCAGAACCTGAGATGCCTGTCAACAGTCCACTGGGTACAGCTGTGCCAGCCTGCCAGTGAGAGCCTAAAACTTAAAAGAGCTATGAAATAATAGTTTGGACTCTCATTCTGACGGCACCCATTCACTGCAGAGGATCCACTGGTGAGCAAGTGATAGAATGGTAAATTTCTTCAAATCTGTTCTGATGAAGAAACAAACTAATCTACAGCTTGGATGGCCTGAGGGTGAGTACATTTTCAGCTAATTTTTTTTTTGTTTGTTTACCTGAACTGTTTTTTTAAACTCTCAACCTGGGATTCATATTACACATATTAGGGAAATATATCTTGAGAAATCTATAAGCACATATAGTATATGTTATTTGTATTGCATTTCCAATATATATATTTTTTTTCAAAATTCAAAATGTATTTGTCATGTTTTATATAGGTATGACTTAAGATGATGAAACTATGACACTCTCATGACTCTGACAGTGCACAAGACTAAAGTAATAAACACATCACAGACAAAAAAAAACATTGTAGAAAAAAATTCTTACAAAACAATGTGGTACAAATAATAAAGGTATTGAGAGAATTTTGGTTTTGATTCTCCCACTAAGAAATCATATACTTTCATCTCAATAAGTTCTCTAAACACAATACTGCTGTTCTCTAACAAAGAAAGATGATAACAACCGTAAATAAACTTTATGCTCCATTTCCTCTGTTGTTTAACTTCCTTACGTGCATGAGGTTTGAGATGATTACACACAAAAATAGCACCTCGAAAGGCAATAAAAGACTCTTTAAGAGATGTTTCCAGGTTCAGTTTGCAGCTTCAATATGACAGAAAAGATGACTTTAGTATAGTAAACACAAACTATTCAGTAATCCTTAGATCCTGACATTGGCTGCTAGAATCTACTAAAATTCTATCTATCTATCTATCTATCTATCTATCTATCTATCTATCTATCTATCTGTCTGTCTGTCGTAAAGAACATATGCAACGTAATACATTTTTAGTCTGGTCAAAAATACAATAACAGATTTATTGAAACCTTAAACCTCGTTGAATATTCGTCCACTAGCCATGCTGCAGCCTCTTAGTAATAAAGATTTTCATAGCAAGATATATGGATTTAGCATTAGAAAAAGTAGTATTCTGCTCTAGTGCAGTGAGTGTTTTGAATATAAATACAGTCAGATGCTGAAATACTGCTACAGAGTCACAAAGCAACCGTTTCAGCTCTCTAGACGCCAGCAGTCCATTTTATAGCTTCATATTGTGCCCTAAATAAACATGATATTACTATATTTATTTGTGGAACTGTGCTGTATGTCACTGTTCATAGCGATTTGCATAGAAGCAGTAAAACAGAGAGGGATCATCTATTGTCCCTTGCAGCTCCATTTGGAACTGAAGCAAAGGTCGGCTGATCTCTGTTTCACTTCAGTGGCTGAACAACACAGTGAAGCACATCTAGAGAAAAACCGGCCTTCATTAAAACTGTTCATGTACAATAGTTCATTTCCAAGCTCTTTCACAAATAACTCAGGTAATACTACCTATTTTAGACTTGCTGATAGAAAATTACTTTAGGGTTATAATAGAGTAAAGTTATGTGTACAAAAGTTTGCTTAGTACATGAGCACAGCAATTTTCTATTATGGACTGCCTACAAACCATGATGCTTATTGAACATGTCAAAATTGCAAAAGCTGACTAAAAACTGACCCATACCAGAGAAAAAGTACAAAAAAATCATCGTAGTATTATCAATTTCATATTTATCCACCCATAAACATCACAAAAGATAAAGCAAATTAATGCTTAATGGTGTTTACTGCACAACAAAACTTTGGAAAACCAACCCAATGGCAGACTATATTCAGGCTGGAAAAATCAATAGAGCTTGTAAATAATGATAACATGATGAATGATGATTCTCTAATTAGCCACTATTTGCCCAGTGCTTTGCTGAAATACAAGGGTTTCTGGAAATGAACACTGGACTCAATGCAGTGTCCCAAGATATTTCAGCATTGAGAAACTGCTGCTTGTGCCTAATTTGACTTTTTCATTACTTTTCATCAGGGGCTCATACTGCTCAGTCATATGAGTATTGTATTAACAAAGCCCCACTTAAATAGCTTTTTATGGAATAGGAAAATTCATAATGGCCAATTAAATCAACCAGCTTCAATTAATACTGCTGTCACACTAGAGCTTTTGGTGTGGATCCAAATCTTTTTGACGTCAAGAGATTGTTTTGTTTGGCTGGCATGAAAGTGTTTTTATTAGGTGTGCAACAATGTTAACAACTAGTGTTTGACTAGTGACTAATAACACGACTAGTGTTTGGAGTAGAACTCTTGACATAACTTTTGCATTTGGCATACGCTTTATCCAAAGAAACTTACTTACAAAGAAACTTAAACTTACTATATATACATATGTATGTATATATATATATATATATATATCACAAAACCAGTCATAGTGAAAAAACTTTTGGATAGGACAATATTTGGCCGGGAAACAACAATTTGAAAATCTGGAATCTGAGGGTGAAAAAAAATCAAAATACTGAGAAAACCGCCTTTAAAGTTGTCCAGATGAAGTTCTTAGCAATGCATATTACTAATCAAAAATTAAGTTTTTATATAATTACAGTACTAAATATCTTCATGGAACATGATCATTACTTAATATCCTAATGATTTTTGGCATAAAAGAAAAATCGATCATTTTGACCCATACAATGTATTTTTGGCTATTGCTACAAATATACCTGTGCTACGTATGTGCATTTTACAAATTGTGCATGCATCCCATGGGAATTGAACCCATGACCTTGCTGTTATGAGCACCATGCTCTTCTGTTTGAGCAACAGGAAGACTACCCTTATGGATGAGACAAACATACAACAGTTTCGGACCCAAAAGTGCATTTGTGCATTTTACAAATGGTTTTTATTTACTTACACTAGGGTGTTAATTTTAAAAGTGCATGCATTCCATGGGAATTGAACCCATGACCTTGCAGTTGTTAGAACCATGCTATTCTGTTTGAGCTAGAGGAAGGCTACTCATGTTGATGACACAAAAATATCCCAGTTTCAGATCCAAAAGTATATTTATGCAGTTTCAGAACTGGGAATTGAACCCATAACCTTGCCGTTTTCAGCGCCATGCTGTTCTGTTCGAGCTATAGGAATGCTACTTATGTTGAAGGCACAAATGTAGCACAGTTTCAGAAACAGAACTACAATAAATTTTGCATTTTACAAACATTTTAGTGACTTATATTGTATTTAAGGTATGCATTTTAGAAGTTCATGTATTCCATGGGAATCGAACCCATGACATTGGTGTTGCTAACACTATGCTGCAAAAAGTAATGAAACGTGAAAGAATGAAGCGTCAAAAACTCAAAAGTCCATTTGTAAGAACTTTTACGATGACATAATGAATACTATTATGAATACTTGATTCTGATTGGTCAGTCTCTACATTCTAAGGTCAAATATTTTTGTATAATTACCACTAAACTATACATCAGACTGTTGTCCCCAGTTGCCTACATAGCTTTGCTAGTTTCATGTTTCTTGTAGTACTTCGTACTCTGTTTCTTCTCACATAATATTATTTCATCTCAAAATCAATACTTTATGGGCATTTTTTTATTTACTTGGTAGGTAACCGCGTAATTAGCCAGATAATGTACAGTCAGCCAAAAACAACCCCCTTCAGGGTGATTCAGGACCTCTCCACTTCACATCAGGGTCTGGATGACCCTGTCAGGGTTTATTAGTGATGCTGAGCGTACATTATCCCTTACGAATCTTTGATGCAAACCGTGAAAGAACTCTGAGGGAATCTTATCTCAGCATGAACACCCAGAAATCAGAGTTTAACTATCCAGGTCAAGGGACTCTAGAAACTGGCACGGTGCTCGACTCTGACCTTGTGAGGCAGGACGACGGTAGATCCCCCGCTGATGCCCACTATAGGCACGGCCGTCTGCGTCGAGATGAAGTCCAGGATCTGTGCCACGGCCTCGGACCCAATGTTATCTTCAAAGACCACCCCGTGCACCCTGTTAGCAGCCAGCGTGTCGCAGATGCGCGTCAGTAGGGAGCGCGGGTTGGTGTTGTTCACCAGCACAGTGATGGGGTTCACCTCCAGCGGCAGGTCCAGGAAGTTCTCCCGGCTCAGTCGCCCCTTGATCTCCATCTGGTAGGCGGAGCCGCTGAACACCACCGCCACGTTCACGGTGGGCTCAACCATCCCGAACGGGCGGCACTGGCAGCGGGGGGCGGAGCAGACAGACAGCAGCAGCAGCAATGGCAGCCACAGTGTGTCGCTGAAACACCCTAGATGAACGCCCATCTCAGTCGCCTACTGCCTGGATGGAAGAAAACACAAACGGGTGTCAATCGTAGGGGATGGTGGAGTTTAAGAGTGGCTGACCCACATAATTAAGACTTGAAGCACCTCAGAAAGAAGTCAAAACAATAGTTAAAGTAGTAAACATTAACTACATTTACAAGCACTAAAAGTAATATATTTAAAATACATTATAAAAGTAATATATTTAAAATGCATTTATTTCATACTAAGTATAGTTGAAAACTATTACTGACATATCGCTTGAGACTTACTGATATGAAAATTATAATTAAACTTTGTTTGGAGTACTACTTGTGCACAATGCACATTTTTTAATATTAAGCCTAAAATGTGTTTTAATGTCACTATTGATGAGGATTGTATGATCTTTGAATAACATTGGTCTTTAAATGCGAGATATTTGAAGTGTACCTGCAACAGTTCCACTTTAGCACAATCAAATATACTTCAGTATATCTTTAGTTGGACTTCAGCACTGCTTCTGCACAATTAAAGTGAATTAAGCACAAATAGTTGTTCCAATTTAGCAGAGTTTAAGTATACCAGTTTAGTTTACTAAAAGTACAATTGCAGGGTATTTTTATTAAGTATATAAATATGTAGATGTATTTGTAGTATAATTATCATGAAATAAATGTATTTCAAATACATTTTAGTTTGTTTATTTTTCACTAGGGAAATAATCCATTACCAATTGGATTGTGGCTCATTCAGACTGAAAAGAGCTTGATCTGATCAACAGAATCAATCTAAGCATGTAAACGCTTGAATACGACTATCTTTATTGGATTGAAAAATATTTTGCACACATGCACAGGTTTACAAAAGATCTTTTATATTAAGAGATCTGTTTACATATAGTATGTTTTACTTCCACGAATGTTCATGTGTATTTATGTCTTACGAACTGGTCATATAAACGAAAATGTGAATCGGACTGCAAAGTTTAGGGTTCATGTAAACAGAACTTTTTCCAGTATCTGATTTCGGATTGGATTTATTCGGATTTGTTACAGGCAAACCTACTGTGAGTTTCAACGTTTTTAACGAATGTTTTGGTTAGCACAAATGCTTTGCTGCATTTATGTCTCATTAAAATTACAACTGAGAGTTTTGATTTCAACACTTTTTCTGGCAATGTTCATAACACAGAATTGATCCACAGGCAATTTTTTTGTCGATGGCAGAAAAAAGTTAATCAGTACATAAATTTACCTCTATAAACTGTAACAAAATATTAAGGAATAAAAAATCAGCTATTAGTGCTATTGCCTAAGACACTACATTAACAATTTATTAGATACTAAAAATATCATCTAATAAAATAAATCAAAACTGTCAATGATTTATTGCCACACATTATTCCAAAGACAAAAATACTTCCAAGACTGACTCTATTCTCCACTCTTCATTCTACCTTTTAACACATTTCATGATCTAATGAATTTCCAATGGATATATTTCTTTTTTTTATTTTACAGTGTATATTTCACACACATGGAATTTAGCTGTTGTGCACACACAGAGAAAAAGGTGTGGTATTGTAAAAGGATTAGTTTCATCCCTGTAACAACATTGCCATAATACTTCATAATCCAGACATCAACTCTGTTGTCAGTCAGCATTAACACAGCAAACCATTTAGGGCTATTCTTGTATTAAATGTTAAAGGCCATTAGAGTTGCATACAGAGATTGCATGTTTTGAGTCAGGGAGTCACCGGGTTGTCCAGCTGCTGTCCTAAGAGCCGCCACTCTCAAATCACATCCAACAGATGGTGGCCACTGAAAAAAAAAAAAATCTCCTTTTCTCAACAAATGGAGAACGTGGGGATTTATGACCCCTAACTTGTGTGCCTTTTTGGCCTTTATTTTTGCAGAGCATCTAACATAATCCCTGAAATGAAAAGTCTATAGGCAATAGATGCGATAAACACTGTCCTTAAAGTTACGTTATTGGATTTTAAAGCTTGTTTTAAGCCACCAATATGGATATAAAAACCTCAGACTGAGGTTAATTTCAGATTTCATTTATCATCTTCCATTTATATCTCGCCCAATCTTCCTTCACGCTCTGAGTCTCAGATCCAGTAATATCAAAGCGGCAATCCTTAAACAACATCCGTATCGACGCGTGGGGTTATCCGTCAGACTCAGCACTGTTTTTAAAGGGATTCAGGTCTTTGAATGGCTTTAGCTGTCCGGCCGCCTGGAGGCGAGTGCTGCGGAGATGACACTTTTAACATGCTGACCAAATTTACCGTGTCTCATGAGCCAGACACCATGTAATCCTCCGTAATCCCCCCTAGTATGTCATGCTTCACGGCCTGATGGTATCACCTCATCTGACGGTCTCGTGTGGCAGAGATAACTTTATTCCTGCACCGACCCTGTATGGCAGATTCACATGATACATGTTTCATATATACACTAACGTTCAAGATCTAAAAGAATTTTTTAAAGAAGTCTCTCATGCTCACCAAGGCTGCATTTATTTGATCAAAAATACAGTAAAAACAGTAACACTGTGAAATATTATTAGAATTTAAAATAACTGTTTTCTATTTTAAAATATTGTAAAATATAATTTATTCCTGTGATGCAAAGCTGAATTTTCAGCATCATTACTCCAGTCTTCAGTGTCACATGATTCTACAGAAATTATTCTAATATGCTGATTTACTGCTCAAGAAACATTTATTATTGTTATCAATATTGAAAACAGTTGTGCTGCTTCATAGGTTCATTTATGTTTTTTATTTTTTTGGTTATTTGATGAATAGAAAGTTCAAAAGAACAGCATTTATTTGAAACAGAAATCTGTTGTTAATATCAACGTTTTAAAATAATGCTTCCTTGCTGAAAAAAAACATAACATTTTAAATTCTTAAAGGGGTGGTTGACTGCTTTTTTTCTAGGCTTGACTGTGTTTATGGGGTGCAGTCAAACATATGTTCATGCTTAGTTTTTTAAAAAACGCATTATTTTTCACATAATTTACCTCTATTCCACACCTCTCTGTCCCTTTTCTGTTAAACGCCCAGATTATTTCCTGGTTTTATGAAGCCCCTCCCTCAGAAATATGTGGTGGGCTCTGATTGGTTAGCTGGTCCAGTGTGTTGTGATTGGCTAAACCGCCTCTTCTGCGCGTCTGAACGTCCCACCCCTCAGCTCAGCTGCATGTGCTCCGGTTGTGTTGTAAACAATGGCGTCATCTATATTGCTTATCAGTTTGAGCCCGAATGAGACTCAGAGGATATTAGTGAAGAGGATCGCGCAGAACCTGTGCAAGCACGGCTTTTAATGGTATGTTTTTTTTGGTTCATACTTTTAGATACGCTGTTATTTGTAAGTGCTACTGCTTCTGATAGCTTTTAATATACGGATTTATCCTGATTTAAGCTTTAATACAGCACAGCAACCGCACGCGCGTCCATGTATAACGCTTCTCATAGCTATGTGAAAATAAGTGTATAATTGGAACAGTTTGTTGGAGCTGATCTGACGATCTGAATGAGAGAGAGAGAGAGAGAGAGAGAGAGAGAGAGAGATGCAGTATTAAGAACCGCTGCTTTAATGATTTTGAAACTTGTGAATCCATTAGAATCAATAGAAGACAGAATCGCGATTCATATATTTAGATTTTTACGTGCACCCCTAGTTTTCTCTTCCTCTTCTCTAAAGCAGCGTAGCATGGCCTCGCCCCTTTGCTGCATGTTCCCGGGGGCGGGGTTTATCTGGGTCCGTGACGTATCTGACCCGGGAAGTAACTCGTTGTAGTCCCTTACCTGTCGTTTTTGTAGGCATTAAACTGCCAGAATTTTAAAAGACGATATCTGTGTTTGCATTGAACTTTCAGCTTCGTAACTTTGCAGATATTGTTTATGCTCAAACAACAACATTACACACTAACTAACGTTAAAAAAGTGAAATCGCAATCAACCACCCCTTTAAAAAATCTTACTGACCCTAAACTTTTGAACAATAGTGTATATTTCTCTAGCTGATATATAAATATAGTAGGGCCCTATGATTTGTGCGATGTAGAAAATGCAGACCGAATCCCGGAATCCAGTCATAAAAACGGAATGGTAACACTTTACAATAAGGTTCATTAGTTAACAACATTAGTAAACATGAGTTAAGAATGAACAATACTTCTACAGCATTTATTAAACTTAGTTAATTTCAGCATTTACTAATGCATTATTAAAATCACAAGTTGTGTTTGTTAACATTAGTTAATGCACTGTGAACTAACATGAATAAACAATGAACAACTGTATTTTCATTAACTAATATTAACAAAGATTAATAAATAGTGTAATAAATGCATTGTTCATTGTTTGTTCGTGTTAGTTAATACATTAACAAATGTTAATAAATGACACCTTATTGTAAAGTGTTACCAGCAGAATTTACTGTATACAGCCCCGTTCATACCAAGAACGATAACTATAAAGATAACGATATTAGTGTCCACACCAGTGAACAATATCATCTGTTTATGCGAAGCGCACGCTCGTTTGATGTTTTAAATTCTCGAGCTCGTGATAGCAGGACTGATTCTGATTGGGTGTTAATGTTTGTATCGTTCATCAGCTGGAAAAAAATCTATGGACTAGTGTCTGTGAATATTAAGCCGCAAAAATACCATTTAAACGCACAGTTTGGTTTTACACATTCTGAAGCGCGTGTGACGCTCGCGGTGTTTTCAGCTTCTGCCACCTCAATATATGAGTACATGAACACATGAATATAATCACAAGAACTGCTCTGAGAGTCATTTCATGAGCATTTTACCGTTTCTTTTGAGAAAAATGATCAACATATCATATATAAACAGAAACCTCAAGGTCATCGCAGCAACTCATCAAAATAAAAGTTCAGTTTAACTTGAAGAAACCGTGACAGAAATATTACTTAATGTAATGATAGTACTACTACTAGTACTACTAATACAATTATTATTAAAGCATTATTTTTAAAGGAATATTTACCAGAATTTATTAAGCAGAAATAATTAAATACACAACACAATATTTCTTAAATAAATAAATCATTTTTTCATAAAATCAATTAATTAGAGATGCTTTTGATGATTAATATTTAATGAACTCATTAAAATGGTATCCAGAAAATGAATGGAAAACAGAAATTAGTAAAAAGTCAAACTGAATTTGAGATGAACAAAACATATTTCATAGGGCCTTAAAATGTTTAATAAATTGCTGTTTAATATTGTAAGTTTCATGAATTAGACATGCATTTTGATGAATACAATTTAATTTAACCATTAAAACAGAGTCTAGAAAAATTAAAACAGAAAAAAAAAAAACGGAATGCAGAAAAAATAAAACATTTAGATTTCACAGGGCCCTAACTTAGGAATTATTCATCAGACATTGTAACAGAGGTAATTCTAAAACTGAACAGCTGGATGACTTAAATTGTTAATCACATCACAGATGTTATGACCTTAAAATTGGCCTCTTGCTATGTGTAAACCTCAAACTGATAGTTCACCCAAAAATGAATATTCAGTCATCATTTACTCGCCCTCATGTCATTCCAAACCTGTATGACTTTCTTTCTTCTGTGAATGTTAACAGAACTTTCAGTTTTTGGGTAAACTATCCCTTTAAAGCCATTTGCTGTACTAACGGCAAGACTATAAATCAAGTTCTGCTACACGAGGAATTATCAATATACGGCAAAGTGCAAAATGTAACAGATTGGCCAAATGGCTCATCAGTGACCTAATCAAATGCATTACTTTTGTCCATTTGCCATTTAATTCAGGTATATGTCAAACAGACAAATGAACCATATTAAAATGCTGTGAATTTGATTAAAGCACATTACTGGTAAACGCGAGCTAAAGCAACGTGGAGCATTTTATACAGTGACACTGACAGATTTCAACACAGCAGTTGGCAGATTACACATGCATGCTTACTCGGAGGAAAGAGACGCACGACACACAGTCCGCATGGCCTTGTTACACTTACACAAATATCCATCAAGTGGAACAAAAAGTAAACGGGCACAATCTCATTTTTTCCCAGTAGCTCTGACATACACTGGCTACACACTAATTTCAATGCACAAGCTTGTCTGTTCGGTTGATTGATTACATTTACTTGTTCGCTATAACAGCTGTGAGAAATGTTCAGCAGTTTATTGATATAAATTGCTACTGTAACTGATGTGAATGCAGACGGTGTGGTGCATTATTCATAAGTCCATACGTACAGTGAATTGTGATGTACATGAGTTAATAGGGTTGTAGAATCAAACGTTTTTTTTAAACATTACATGTCGTGAATAATGTTTATAAGAAATTAATGAGCCTCCTTCCTGCATCTGGGTTGAATCTCACGAAACCTTTTAAGAATGTCACGTCTCATTTATAAATTAATAAATATATATAAAATAAGCATATAATAATAATAATATGCTGCTTTACCATGTCTAAGCTTATTTATAATACTTTGAATAATGTAAAAAAAAAAACCCCTTTACATAAAAATGCAATATAACAATGTAATTTTATAATGTTTAAGCTTATTTAAAATGGTCTGTATAAAGTAAATATAAGTGATACTGTTTTCATGACAAATAACTGCTTGACTTTCTCATTGTCTTTACTGTTATGCAAAAAATTCAACCTGGTCTCATGACGAAAATGTATCTCTAGGAACTTTTTCGCAAGACACAAAATACGTACTGCCATGTACGTTTCGTGACATATTCATTGTGAAATGGTGCTAAAAGAGTGTTTGGTATTTTTCCCCCAGAACAGATGAACATACATATGGTAGGTTTTATGTGACGTTGGTTTTGTACATGTCACCACAGTTCTGACTTGAAATGTCCATTGAGTGGTGCTATAAGTCTAATGCTCTGTGACGTTTTAAAATAACGCACCATCTGCACTACACCTAAACCTACCTTATAGTATGAACAAAAGTGAAAAACGCAATCATGCCGATTTAGCTTGTTTTCTGATCTCTCAGCTCTTTCCTCATGAGTCACGTTTATGACGGGATTCGTATCCAAGGATTCTGCATCCTAAATCCAATTCTGTGCGGCTGAGCTACAGAGCCAGCTTGTTACATCCAGAAAGCGAAACATATGGAGCTGTAAACATAACTGTGTATGAAAACGATTACAAGTGCTCGATGTTAACCACCTCTAGTGTTCATTTCTGTTGGAAACTGCAGTGATATGTACTTATTGGTACATATTTCGTGTCTTGCGAAAAATGAAATTTTATTTTACTTTATTTTTTTAGAAAACAATTGCTAAAAATCTTAGAAGTCATATAAATATTCTTCTTTTTTATAGCAAAAATATATGTTTTTCTTTTAATTTTGAGGTAAAATGTTTAGGGAAAGGGCAAATCTCAAAATGTTTGAGAGCCATCTGTATCTCTATAATCTGCTGTTTGGTGCTAAAATGCAAGGCCTGCCACAACATAAAAACATAAAAACAAATTTCCTCTCTATCTAAGCTTAATATCCAGAAACAGCTATAAACCAGCAGTCTGTAGGTTGTTTTCCCTGGAAAATGTAAACACTGATTCTGTTCATTTGAGTCACCCAACTATCCCAACAGAAGTAATTGCTCAACCAATGACATGAATTTGTGGGCGGGACTCTCTGTTTGTCTGACCAATGGCACAGCGGGGAACTATCCATAAACAAGCGTCATTATTTTTCCAATTCCCAGAGGCACAGGAATAAAACACTTTACCTTTAAGAGTCGTAATCCAGTCTACCGATCTACAAGTCTATAATTTATACTTCATTTCCCCTCCTTTCTCTCTCACTCCCTGTGTGGATTTAATATGTGTCACTGTCCTTGCCTGAAAGTTTGTGTCTGCTCAGATTAGTGACCTCTCTGATTTGGCTCTGTGTAAATCAGTGCTGCCTCTGAGAACAGACCAGATTAGATCAAAGTAACGCTTGCAGATCCAGCCTGGCATGAAGCGCCCCACCGTCTCTCCCTCCCATATTCTGCTCCTCATCCGCCAGCACTCTGTTTTTGGACACGTCTTTTGTTTGTACAATGTCTTGAGCAAAAAATATATATGGAGATTAAGTGTGCATTCTGCAGGCCTGATCAAATCTCTAGCAGCAGGAACTTAATACAGTGCTTCAAACCTCAAAGAAGTGTTCAACACCCTCTAGTGGAGGAAGAGAGAAGAAAAGCTACAGTCACAAAGTTCTTATTGATTGCTATTGATAACATACATCAGTTTTAACAAGAGTACCAAAATATCCCTGTAAACTCAATCCATTTCTGAGCTGAAGTCTGGTTTCTGAGGCTTTCAGAAATTGTTGTAACTTCTAACCTCAAGGTCACTGTCGCTGCACGTTAAACATTTAAAAATAATCCCATTAAAGTCCTCACATTTTAAAAAAGTATAGTTCTTTGGAAAGTATTTCCATCTATCCCTGAGCTCATTTTCCTATTCATTCGCAGTATTCCGAACCTTTGATATGTCAAAGGGAATTACATTCCAACTCCAGTTCCATCACACTCCGACTCTGGCAAATTCCTCATAATGGTACAGTGACATTTAAAGATGCAATCCTTCCCATAACCCCCTACTTGAAAAGACACATATCCAGGAGTTGACTGTAATATCAAGAGAAAAAAAGGGAAATACTAGGCCAACGTAATAAGCTCTCAGAAAACCTTCGCCTCATGTGTTTGACCTATCAGATGAAATCAAATTGAATATTGCACAAGAATTACAGCATACCGAAAAAATTTCATGCAAGAGCCAAAAGACTCTTTAACATACTGTGTAGCTTTACATATTATAATCACTATATATTACAGATCATTTTAATTAAAAGCATAATATAATATAATATAATATAAAAGTGACAATTATTTTAATGTCAAATAACCATAAAATAATAATAATACGGTGCTTTATCATGTTAAGACTTGTGTTGTCAATAAGGGGAAAAAGTTTAGTATAAAAAAAATAAAGTTTAATAATAACAATAAGGTGCTTTATCATTTTTATTCTTATTTAAATGCTTTTAATAAAGAAAATATAAGCAACATTATTTTCAAGACAAAAAAGCACTTGACTTTCTGACTGATATTACTGATGAAAAAAATTATATATTGCGTAAATTATTTATACAGTATTTATAAATAATTAAAAATAAGCATGTAGTAGTAATAGTAGTAATAATAATAATAATAATAATAATATGGTGTTTTACCATGTTTAAGCTTATTTAAAATACTTTGAATAAGGTAAATATTAGTAATATAAGCCATTACTGTGATGGATTTTTTTTTTTAAATTTGATAAATGTTAAAAAAGATAAATTATTTGTACAGTATTTATAAATAAACAGAAAATATAAGAAAATAATAATAATATTTTACTAGTAGTAGTAGTAGTAGTAGTACTATATGTTTTACCATATTTAAATAAAATATTGAATATCTGAATTTAAAACAATTAAGTTTTTGGGTACAATAAGGTTAAACAATGCAAACTGCTTAGCAAACTGATCCCACCAAATGCCCATGGATTTGTAGGGCATGTGAAAAGGTCATTTCAAATTAGACGCACCTTCACTGATCTCATTTTTGAACAAACGGTCGAGTCAATAAACAGGCGCCGTTATTGTCACATCAGATCAAGGTCGGCGCTCCATTTTAATCTGAATCTTCGTGACTATGGCGCTGACGAATGTTTAAACTGCAGCATTCATTCAGCCTGCCATCAGATTTCAGCTCTTAGCTATCGTAACTCAACATCCGGCTGTCTGTCACCGGCCCTGACAAGCTCCAGGTTCATATTTACTCGTGTTGTCTTGATTAAATGATGCCTGTCATTATGGCCTCGTGATAAACATCAGTAACAAGCTGTCACATTAATGCGCAGATACACTTTCTCTCTGTTCCGCCCGCAGCCGTTCATCATGATTCTCACGCTCCACACTGTGCTTCCAGGTGTCAGGCAGCTGACTCTACTGTACTCTAATATCAGTGTAACACACATGACTCTAAAATAATGCAATAGATATGAACTTACTAATACCATCAGCTGTGACATAAAAACAACCTAATGTGTATAACTGATAACAAAAATAATGTTATCGCTCACAATATTCAGTAATATTGAACTTTATATACATTGAAATGACAGAATTTAGCATGTCTGAAGTAATTAGTGCCATACGAACTGTATATATATATGTAATATCTATTTTATTACAACTGTATATTATTAATTTATTTAGCTATTTACAAAAAAATCTTATACTTAAAGACTACCTCTTTTCTTCTTCTTCTTTTAATTGTTATTACCAGTAATGCCTCCGCTTCTATTCTTTTTCACTCTCTTATCAAAATTAATGAAAACATAACTGTATATTATTATAATCATTATTAGTATATATCACAGCTGTACGTTAATATAATTATTATTACTTTTTTTTTCTTTCTCTCTCTCATATATTGAAAGGCTGTGAAAATGTTTGCACTACACATTCTATGTTTATTCATATATCTGTCTTTTTTTGGTATATTCCTTTTTGTTGTTTTTGTTACTGCTGTAACAGTTTGTTCATTTTTCCCTACTTTCTTTCATGTCTACTGTCATATTTGTCACATTTTCACATTTTCAATTGTTAAAAAAATTAAATTAAATAATTTTTAAAAAATTAAAAGTACATAAATGAGAAATTGCTCTCAGAAAAAAATAGGAAGCATAATAATACAGTATATAAGATACAATATAACGTGACATTATTTTCATGACAAATAACCAATACAACAATGCAAAAAAAGGGAAAAAAAAGTCATTTGTCATTACTGTAATGTGAAAAATAAAATAACATATTATTATTTAAAATATTATTATTATCATCATCATAATCATCATTATTAATAATAATAATATTATTGTTGTTGTTATTATGATTATGATTATTATTAATTTACTGTAAAAAAGTACTCATTGTCTTGTTAAATAATATATTTCCACAACAACTTATACGTAATTCATGCATTTTATTTCCTTTTTTTTTCACATTAAATGTTCAGTAAAATTACAAATACTTTCCTGGTAGATCTAATAAATTATATATATATATATATATATATATATATATATATATTGTGACGAGTCGGCTGCCTCCCCCCTTTCATATCATCACCACCCCGTCCCTTATTCGCCGCCCTTCACCAGGCTCCCGACGGGAGTGGGCGTGTGAGAGAGGAGGGGCGCTGAAACTAGCCCGGTTTGGCGGCGTGTGATGAGGCACACCTGAATTGAATAGGGCCTCATCACCGCCGCCGTTTATATGCCGAGTGCGCCTCTCCTCGAGAGACCGGTCTCTTCCCCCGTGCATGCACGCTGGTGTCCTCGTGGGTCCAGGAAGGGAGCGTCGAGGGAACTCCGCGCCGCCGAAGCTGCGAGCCGCTAACCCCGCGAGCCGGTGAGGATCGCACCCGTGACGGCTGACGGGCCAGGATGCCGAGCCGTGGAATCCCCTCAACCGTGCAGCGGGCCACCGGAGAGCGAAGCCGCTGAAGGAAGCCGCCGCCCCATGCGCACCGCCACTGGAGAGGGGAGCGCGTGCGGCCACCGGACTCCGCCCCTTCCTTGGACCCTTCCTCCTTGAACACTGCCCTCCTTCACGAACCTCGCTGCACGACGAGGACACCAGACCCCCTGTTTCTTTTGGACACTATTTTTATTATTTTTGTTGAATAAAAGCCTCTCCGAGGCCTGACGCCACACCCACTGTGTCTGTCGTTTGCTCCTCCCGCCACAATATATATTATCTCACAAAAGTGAGTACACCCCTCACATTTCAGCAAACATTTTAGTGTATCTCCTCAAGGGACAATACTATAGAAATGAAACTTGGATATATTTTAGAGTAGTCAATGTGCAACTTGCATAGCAGTAAAGATTTAATGTCCTCTGAAAATAACTCAACATACAGCCATTATTGTAAAAAAAGCTGGCAACAAAAGTGAGTACACCCTAATAGTGTGATAACAGCTATATGTCGTTTAACCATGCAAAGCCACATGTCCTATTCATCATGTTCATGTTTTTGTCTGCTTGACAGGACCGCACAAATTTGTGTATCTTATACTAGAGCAGTTAACATTTGGTGCTTTGAGTACAATTCTCTCATAATGACCACTGGATGTTCAACATGGCACCTCATGGCAAAGAACTCTCTGAGGATTTGAGAATTAGAACTGTTGCTCTCCACAAAGATGGCCTAGGCTATAAGAAGATCAGTAACACCCTGAAACTGAGTTACAGTACAGTGGCCAGTGTCATACAGAGGTTTTCCAAGATGGGTTTCACTCGGAACAGGCCTCGCAAGCGTCGATCATAGAAGTTAGGTCCTTGTGTCATGTGTCAGGTGCAGAAGACGACTTAAAAAAGCAGACGCATGAGTGCTGCCAGCATTGCTTTAGAGGTTGCAGAAGCAGAAGGTCAGTGGAAGCTTCACTTCAAAACACTTATGAACACAGTCACTGCCAAAATACCTTATATACATCTACTATAATATAATGAAATATTTATGATTTATATATTTATTCATGTCCATCTACTTCTGGATGTCAATCGATTGCTTTCTGCATGCAGAGATGTAGATACAGCATCTGTTGACAGTGGTTATCTGCCCACGCTAACCTGCCAAACCATGACCCCCTAAACTCAATCCACAAACCTTTGCTAACCTGCCAAACCATGACCTACTAAACTGAATCCACAAACCTTTAACCACAAAAACACATCACACAACCCTTGCTCTCAATATCAAGGGTTTCTCTAGTTGCCCTACATCTTCTTGTAAGCTTATCACACTATGCTTAACACTAGGTTAAGGCTACTTTAAACTCTGGGATATTAAGCTTTTGCAGTGCTAAAGCTAAATTTCGGTGCCTAAAGATCCACAGTGTGAATTACTAACTCAAAATAAATTAAGAACAATGAAATGGCAGTGGGTATCACAGAGAGGCACAAAATCACTTTCCAGATCATTCTCGTTCACTGTTCCTGGCTGGTGGAACGATCTTCCTCTGAAGCTTGCAAGCGCCAGCTGAAAAGTCATCTCTTTCGACACTATTTGACTTCATCCTAAAATAAAACAAAACAAAAAAAACTTTCTCTTTATTTATTCCTTCCCTTTCTAGCTTGTGGTTATTTGAAACAATGCCTGAAAATTGGTATTATGAGCACTTCCTGTGTCTGTCTGCCTCTTTAGGATGAATCGCTTTATGTATTCCCCAATTGTAAGTCGCTTTGGATAAAAGCGTCTGCAAAATGACTAAATGTAAATGTGAAACATGGAGCAAGGTAACCCATTTGGCATCACGACACACGACTGGCCTGGAGAGTTGTGCTGACTCTCTCCTGTGGTATTGTGTTTGACAGTGTATTTTAGCATGTGCACGTGCTCATAAGGCGCTCATTAAGGCTGCTGCATGACTGTGGCTTAACGAGCCATTAAAGAGCCATTAAGACTCATTAAAGCACAGTCATGCAGCAGTCGTGCTGGCTTAACATGACACTGACTGATTCTGAGAGCTGCTGCAGGTAGTCAAATGCCTCACAAGGTGACTTCTCTAACATTATACAGCCTTCGAGAACCTTCCCATATCCAAATCTTACTGCATTTGAATGCATACAAATGAAAGTCGTTCAATCTTTCTGTATGGGCAGATATCATATGTAATGCAACTAAATTTTGAAATCTAGTAGTAGCACTACTACTAGAGCCCCACATTTTGATGGATCATAAATCATAACACAAACACGCAGGACGTGCTTGAGTTTAAGGAGTTACTAGCTCAGATCTCTAATTTCTACAACCTGACTAACTTAAATTCAATGATTTAAGAGTGACTTTAAGTGTTTAGTTTGGCATTTATGTCTAACAAACATAGAGGCTATCCATTTCCCTTCAATTACACTCATGATATCCACTAATGAATAATAAATGATCGGTTCATTCATACATGGGTACTGTGACATGACAGTCACAGAAGTGTCCTGCAGTGTAACATGCTATTCTCTAGCCGAACAACATTTTCTAATTATTATGCATGCATTTTATGACCTTATGTTAATTGAGAGACCGCATGGAATATTTGAACTTGTAAACATTCATTTGTCACACTGCAGGAGCATTTAGTGAACTGTACGATGCAAAAAGTAATTAAAAAACTTTTAAAAGGCATTATAACCCATTCCAATGTGTGTGTGTTTGTATATATACTGTATATATATATATATATATATATATATATATATACATACAAATATATATACAGTGTTAAAATAAAATAATAATATAACTTAATACTTTTTTAGTTGTAAAAGGTCAGAGTTCAAATGTCCACATGATGCCTGTATACATATTTTTTGTGTAAAAAAAGGGACTGTAAAAATATTTTTCAACTTTATATATACAGTCTTTCTACTTCAAATTTTCAGGTTTAATTCAGTGTGTTACTTGCTGTTTCTTTGTAATTATCTGTGAAATGTACTAGCAATCTGAGTGAAAATTCAATTTAAAAAAAAGTGTCAAAAATTACTTCTGGTTCTTTCATCACTTTTCAGAAGGTCAGTCAAGCTCACTAAATTGTAGGATAAAGAATTTCCACACAGTGGTTATATTGCACATTAAATGCAAGAAAGTGGAAAAAGAAACTTAAAAAAGTACGGTCGGTTTCAGCATCAACACTTGCCCCTTACACATAAATTTTATCCTAAACTCTCAATGTAGGGAAAAAAGGTCATAACCTTCTTCACACGGCTTCTCTCTCATCAGCATTAATCTTGACCATCAGAAAGGACACGGATCTGGTCCTGGACCAGCGCCTGGGACAATCTGTAAAGATCTCTATTAACCCAGAGTCCTAGAAGGATGCAAAGAGTCCATCCATCAAGATCTTTTCCCCCCAAACACATTTCTCACTCACTGTCAGCCTTCTTAGCACAACAAGCCGATTTTCCTTTTCTTTTTTTGGTCTGTTTTTGCGTGAGAGTGAGGATTTTTTCCAGGCTGTTTAACTGTAATAACATCTGAAAGGCAGCAGATTACGCTGAAATTGAAAATGTGTTGCAGGGGCAACGATCCATTTTACTTGACACATGTAGCCGTAGACTCCATATATCTTATATGGCACTGCTGTTAATGCTAAACTCCAGCGCATGTTGGGTTATGGTGCACAGCAAAAGCATCCACTGGGTTTTCATGTATGTATAGATATGTATATTTGTGTGAGAGTGGATGTGTGGGCTATTTGGAGTGTGGGATCACGATAAGACGGCCTTAAGCTGAGGTTGTGGCATCCGCCACAGAATCCCCCCTCATCCAGATGTCACTGGACTGCTTTGACAGCAGCGTATCTGCTTCCCTCGGCTCACGCACAACACTCGCATTCTCCAGCTCGCACTGCCACCAACGCACTCACACAGAGTAATCCGCGTATAAACACACCACTTTGTTTTGTAATCTGGCTTGTGAGTTGTCACCCATTCGCCCCTCGGTCTCCCATGTAGTAACTTTCAGTGACCTTTTGCACAGGGAAGGGACGCAGCTGTGTTAAGCCCCGTTCACACCAAGGACAATAACTATAAAGATAACGATAAAGATATAGTTCTAAAAATCATTCTCAATATTAAAGAATAGCAGAGTCCACACCACAAGTATAAAGATAAAGGCACAGAGAAACGATATCGTTGGAATCACTTTCTGAATGATTTTTTCCAGCTGATGAATGATAAAAACATTGACAACCAATCAGAATCCATCCTGCTATAACGAGCTCGAGAATTTAAAGTGGCAGATGAACGTGTGCTTAGAATAAACAGACGATATTGTTCACTGGTGTGGACGCTAATATAGTTATCTTTATAGATATCGTTCTTGGTGTGAACGGGCCTTTAGTCCCATCTGTAGAGTGAAAAATACTTTATATTACTATACTTAAAGGAGTAGACTGCCTACAAATGAACCTTTTGTCATGATTTACTCACATTATTGTCACTAGAATCCTGGGGTGCATTTCCCAAAAACATTGTTAGCCAATAACCATCGCAAGTTGCATTGAACTCTATTGGTAATGATGGAACTTGTGACCGTAGTTCACACTTTTAGGAAATGCAACCCTGTATGACTTTCTTTTGTGGAAAAAAAAGATGTTTTGAAAAATATCTGTTTTTTTTGTGCCCATACAGTGAAAGTCAGTGGAGTCCAATGTTATTTTGTACCACACTGATTAGTGTTGACACTGTAACTAAAACTAAAATTTATACTAAAACTTTTAAAGGGTTAGTTCACCTGTGTGGCAGTATTCTCGTAGCTTCATAAAATTACGGTTGAACTACTGATGTCACATGGACTATTTTAATGATGTCCTTACTACCTTTCTAGGCCTTGAACATATCAGTTGTGTTGCTGTGTATGGAGGGTCAGAAAGCTCTCGGATTTCATCAAAAATATCTTAATTTGTGTTCTGAAGATGAACGAAGGTTTGGAACGACATGGGGGTGAGTAATTAATGACAGAATTTTCATTTTTGGGTGAACCAGCCCTTTAATGAATAAAATAGAATAAAATTTTACAAAATTAAAAAAAATATATAATTAGAAATGTTGTCTTGGAAACTAACTGAAAAAAAGTTGTAAAATGAAGATATTTTTAATCTTCTTGTGAGTTCAAAAATAATAAAAAATTAATTAAATTAAAATAATATGAAATATGAAATAATACTGCCATTGACTTTCATCATATAGACAAAAGCAGTTAAAACATTCTCTAGGATATTTTCAAAATAAATTCAGAAGAAAGAAACTCATACAGGTTTGGGACAATATGGCAGTGAGTAAAAGATGACAGAATTTTCATTTTTTGGGTGAACTGTCCCTTTAATACTTAGTAAGTAATAAAAAAATTTTAAAAAGTAGAATTCTTGAAGTTTGATCACTTTAAGAAGTAATAGCACACCTCTTCTCTACAAGCCACATGAGTCATGTCCTTCTTACGGTTAGTGATTTGAACAAACTCTTTACTCCAAGTATAAACAATAAACAACCACTTGAGTGTAAAAATACATTTGCAAAGTCATGCATTTGTAAAAAAAAAAAAAAAAAAGACAAATATTACAGATGTAATATTCAAATTAAGAGTCTTATGCTGCAGTGCAGGGGAGCAGAGATATGCTTTAGTGTTTGCTGTTGTTTTCTTTGCATCCTACAGCGTTCTGTTTTCTTCTTTGCCAGAGGACATTAAAGTGGACAAGGTGCACTTGGATTGCATTCTGAATACAAATACAAACAAGTGTTTTGTTGACAGTTACACCTGAGCACGCCAATGGAGGTTCCCCACTACTGGAGCTTCGCGTGAGAGAGAGAGACACGTGCGTAATCACATTTCCACCTGCAGTCAAAGGAGAAATGTTCATTTCCTGCCCGTTTCTCAAAGGAATTAC
Organism: Tor tambroides; assembly: GCA_021397915.2. Classification (NCBI taxonomy): domain Eukaryota; kingdom Metazoa; phylum Chordata; class Actinopteri; order Cypriniformes; family Cyprinidae; genus Tor; species Tor tambroides. The sequence goes on along the minus strand of JAFVLL020013763.1, from coordinate 30,025 downwards.
ACTGATTGACAGATTATGTGGCCATGGGAACTTGTTGCTTAAAAAATGTCCATTTTTCCCCTACATGACCTTGAAGCAATCCTGCAAGTTCTGCTCTTTCATTTGTCCCTTAGTGGCCATGTCACGCTCGTCATGTAATATTGTTGGGTTGAACTCATTTGCATAACTAACCTCTCTACCCTTTAACTCAAGTTCATATAAAAGAGGCGTTACAATTGCTTACATTCTATTCTCAAAATTTGGTAACAAACATCTATCTATCTATCTATCTATCTATCTGTCCATATCCACTCGTCCATCCACCTATTCATCGTTCTATCGACCTATCTATCTATTTGTCCATCTGTCCATCAATTTGTCTGTCTGTCTATCTATCTATCTATCTATCTATCTATCTATCTATCTATCTATCTATCCATCTATCTATTTATCTGTCCATGTGTCCTTCTGTCTATACATCCATTGTTCTATCCATCCATCTGTCTATTTATCTATCATCCATCCGTCTGTCTGTCCATCTTTCTATCGATCCATCTGCCCATCTCTGTCTGTTTGTCTATCTATCTATCTGTCCATCTGTCCATCTATCCATATCCATCCATCATTCTATCAACCTATCTATCTATCTATCTATCTATCTGTCTGTCTGTCTGTCTGTCTGTCTATCTATCCATGTGTCCTTCTGTCTATCCATGCATCAGTCTATCCATCGTTTGTTTGTCTGTCTATCTGTCCATTTGTCCATCTATCCATATCCATCCATCCATCGTTCTATTAACATATCTATCTATCCGTCCATCCATTTGTCTATCTATCTATCTGTCCATCTGTTTATCTGTCCATGTGTCCTTCTGTCTATCCATCCATCGATCTATCCATCCTTTTGTTTGTCTGTCTATCTGTGCATTTGTCCATCTATCCATATCCATCCATCCATCCATCGTTCTATTAACATATCCATCCATCCATCCATCCATCCATCCATCGTTCTATTAACATATCTATCCGTCCATCCATTTGTCTGTCTATCTGTCTATCTATCTATCTGTCCATCCATCCATGTATTCATCCATCCATGCATCCATCCTTCTTTCTTTTTATTTAGATTTCTCAGGTAAAGCTTTATTGCAAAAAAATTCAGTCAAATTCAGAGGGAGAACACACGAATGTGTTCAGAATGGATTGCTAGCTTACTGAATACTGCGCAATAAATATTTTCACATTTGGCAGTATAAACTGAGGTGTATAAATTTAAAAACAGTAACAGAAACAGCAGGTATTACTAAATGTTTCAAATAGTACTATGCTACATTTTTATCATGTCTTCACATGGCACAATTAATTCTTGGAACTGAAAATGGTTATTTAGCAGTTTTGGATGATAGTATGCTATTCCGAACATGGCCAGTTGTTAAAACACTCCCTGCATTTGTGACATAAAATAATATTTTTTAAAAATTCTCTATATTTTGAGAATGACCGTTAAGTGTGTGTGTGTGTTGTAATCAGGTTCTCAGGGAGTCAGTTTAAAGTCATCTAAACATTTCATTAAGCTGATCAGCTCTGGGCAACACATAATGTAACAACTTGCTGACGAGGCATTGTCCTGTATGGTGTGATGCAGCACTGGATGTTGTTTCTGAGAGACAGATCTCATCAAGCGGTGTGAGCAGTGCCAGTCACTCATCTAAAATAGTGGACAACAGAACCGTCTTAAAGCAACAGCTCACCCAAAAATGAAACACCACCATTTACTCACTCTCATGGCATTCCAAACCTGTATGAATTTTTATCCACAGTTTGAAAACACTGTTTCATGTGGAAAGTTTTGGTCGGTTCCTCACACTGAGCTATTGTATGAATTCAGAATATAGTCACATAGACTCAAGAGCAGCATGAATATTCTGTAAAAGATCTTCCGTTGAGTTCCACAAAGGAAAGAAGTCATAATTGTTTAAACTAAATGAGGACAGAATTTTTAATTTTGGGTGAACAGTCATAGTTCAAACGGTCACTGAATTTATTGCACTGTCATTATGGCTTTCAGCGTCGTCTTCATAAAACCACATCTATTCATTAAACTGCCAGCAAGAGCAACACTGCTGCCTCAGAGTAATTCATTTACTCCATGTGTCTCTGTGCAAAAGATTGAATGTCGTTCTGTGGCATTGGGTGATCTCAGACAACATAATGAATGTAATGTAATTCCTCACATCAACTGTTGAAATGTTTTAGTCCCACTGTTACTGTGTTTGTTCACCTGTGGTGTAGCACTACTGCCTTTGTGTGTGTGTGTTTGTATTACATAAACAGGTTTTTGTGCACATCTAATGTGAGGAATATTGGTGTGGATATGTGGTGCATGTTCGGCCGTTGTAGGGATTAAGATAGCATCTGTTTAGAAATGTCTGTTTGACTGCTGATTTGACCCATTTGCACTGGTCGACACCCTGCTACACAGAAAACAAATCTTACATTTCAAATACAAAGTCTATGAAGGTCTATTATATACACTGTATCTGCCAACCTGCCTGTAATCTTCAAGGCTTTTTAAACTTTTCTCAAAACTCTTAAACAACTAAAAGTTTGCCTTGCTTTTTCTAGTTAGAAATTACAGTGCCATGAATTTCTTTAAAAATTCCTACTTCCTTACATTCAAATATGAATTGCAATTCTGCATCCTGTTTGTTACCTAAATGGCTTGAATTTAAAAAGCATTCTCAAGTCAATGCATTCAGACCTGCACACGTTTCAGTAAACAGCTTGGTAAGAAATGGTATAATTAATGTGTCAATAAAATGAGTGTTGCGTTGCGAGTATGAGCGTTGACAGATAAGTCGAGTGGACGGTCGGCTCTATGCTGGTTGTGTTCTGTGTAAGCAGAGAACAGATGCATTGATCCCAGGGTTCGCTGGCTCCACACTGCACTGACTTGTCCACCACACACCAGGGTGGACAAACACACACAATCTGACAGAGAAGAGCACACAGGCATTTGAGAACCAGCACACACTCACCCTCTCCATGTCTTGGCTCAACTTTCTCAAGCTCTTCCTTTGATCATCCTCACTCTTATTCGGGAAGGACAATTTTGTATCTTTTTGAGATTGTGTGTCTCAAATGCTGATACTATGAAGCTTACTGTATCATATCTGATACACAAATTTCTAAAGCCTCTAATTTATCAATGTGATCAAAACATTTCTGAAAAACCTGTAGATGCCTTCTGTTGTCTGATTGATAGTTTAAACTTTTTTACCAAGTAAAAGTCCTTTTAGTATCATTTTAAAACGTCCTCCTTCAGGTTATGCTACATGTGTTTTTTTGCTGTGAAATCTTTACTGATTTTTGTAAAGTAAATGTACTATAAGAGTAACTTTTATACTGTTAGACATATTTTAAGATGAACAAATTGAAATGATCCATACATAATATTTTAGAAAAAATCATGTTAAAAAGTGAAAATATGATACATCAGGCTTTTGAGCAATGTTTATTTGCACATCTCTCTCATCTCACCATTGTAGTATTATTTTATGTATTATTTTATGTTTTGCCCCACAATAAAAACCACAGAGCTTTGATGATAAAACTAAGCATTTTAATATCATCTTACTAAGACTAATTATTGGGAGATAAAGAATGACAAATGATTTATGTTTAGTCTGCTACGCTGTTACAAAGATCTCATTGATATCATACTATATAAGCCATAAAAGCCAGATGTATGGCTTTGGTTAAAATAGCTTTACAGTTGAACAAACACCAAACCTTAAGGAGGAAACTGAGCCACATCTAGGACCTAAAATATCATAGAGATTTAGGCTTTTTTTTTTCTTTTCTTTCAGCCAATAAACAACCAACAAGCAACCACCCAAAACACCCCAGCAGCAACCACCTAGCAATGAAAAACCTCTAGCCTTGTTGCGGCAAGTTCAAATTGCAAACTCTGTACTGTCTCATCTGTGTGAAAAATGTGAACAATTGTAGCTTTAGCTTGTTACTGGGACAGTTCCCTCAAAGGCACACCTCCAAAGGGTGTATATTAGCACCCCTAAGGCACTAATATATTCATTATAAGGGTTAATAAGGTACAAAGGCAAACCTTTGAGTTTATTACCCCAATGACAAGATAAAGGTATAGTTTTTGCGGACTTATAACAGGTTAACCTTGAGAAATCTAGTAACCTATAAGTGCTTCTTAACAGGTTGAAAGAAAAACTAGACTTTGAAAAATTAGACATTATTTCTCAACTGATCTATACAGGCTGCAATTAAGTCTTGAATGAAGAGAGGACACCTCAGTCTTGACGTAACATTTGGCCACTTGACGTAACTGTCCTACAACGCACACTGTGTCCTTCATAGTACACATGCAGTGCCAACCATACACAGATCTTCCTTACATTTCACAGCAAATATGCTTACAGAGACAATTAAAGCCAGTCTATTTGTTTATAACTACAATATGCAAAACTCATAATCAAAAGAGCTTAAATATAGACATTATTCCTGTGAGGACAAAGTTCATTCTTATTAATAAAAGTAAAATCTATGTCTCAGTTCATAAAACACTGTTCTAATAAAAAAAAAAGTCTGCTCTGAAGGAGAACAAGGACACAAGGGCAATCAGGTCATTCCACAAAATCTTTCTATTTTTCACATAAATGCTAATAAATGACATTTTTACTCATATTCCACACATATATTTGAAAACAATAGTTGCTTTTTACTAATCATCTCCTGTTTTACTATTTATTAATTTTTCCTGAAAATCATCTTGGTATGACTGATGACTGAAGAGTTATAATTATGATTGTGACTATGTTTTTCCATTTGCCTTGGAGCATATATTTAACCAGGCTCTTTCTAATTTTGAAGCTGTCACCCACCGCTGCAATTTTCTAATAACTTTCCCTGAACATTTCGTACAAGATTACTTGTGATTGGATCTGATAGACCAGCTTTTGTCTTATTCTAGCCATCCCAAATACCTCTCTTTCATTATCCACCTTGTTCTTATGAAGCACCCTCTTCTCACTACGAAAGTGGCACATTATCACAGCTTCAGCGGGACGAATCCCAAATGCGTCAGTGTGTGCTCCATAATAACTGCTCCCAACAGTAATTACTGAAAGCTGTTATTGCTTCCTATCCAAGATCTCTCAGTTCACCCCTCAACGGAATTCAATTTCTGCCACTTTAACATTCCAGCGCGACGACTTTAACAGGAAACGCACTCCCATCTGCTGTGAGAAGTGATTGATCTTTGTTGTACCTGCAAGTCAGGAACCACAGAGTGACATACTACAGCAACAACGTGCATTAACCTACAGGTTTGTTTTTCAGGTGACGATTATGTATGAATGAAAACTTTACTATTTCAACAAGCATCCAACCTGTGGGTGCACTGGCTTGAGATGACACAGTTTCGCAGCGCTGTCCGAACACAGTAAGGCACTTTCAGGATGATTCATAACCCAAACACACTTAGCATTCATTTCACACCACACAAATCCTAAATAAAATTGGAAGTTCTGTCACTAAAAGCACAAATTAACAGGTGCGCAACTTCAAAAATCCCGTTTAAAGTGCATCTACGTGTATGTGTGCACCAGCAACATCCCTGCCAGAAGTGAAGGTGATCAGTTACCTGCTTTGGCAAACCACATCCAGCCCGTACACCCGACAGCACATTTTCTCCTTCGTGACTCGTCCTGATTTTTTTCTTCTTCTTTTTTTCCCCCGTCCCCCCCTCCTTCTTTCTCTCTCTCGTGGCTCTTGTTTGATTCTATTTCAGTGTAGACAGAACAGCCCACTGTGACAGTGGCATGGTCTCTAGCAGTTTGGCAGAAGGTCACATCATCTTCCGTGAGGGGAGGGTGGGACGGATGGAGGGAGGGGGGGAGGAAAAGAGGAGGTGGCGTGGAGAGATGGAGGGAGAGCGGATGCCAGAGGAGAAATGAGAGGCAGGGGATGGCTGTCCACAAGTGTCCTGATGCAGACGCGCATAGAGCTCCTTGTCCAGGATGGTCACTGGTTAGGTGGACTCCTGTGTCTCAACTCTCATTGGACGGGTCCAAATCTGCATCCAGATCAGATAAGAACAATCAGTGCGGTTTTGTGTCAAAAAGAACATTAGGGTAAAATAGAATTTTCAATGTTCTGTTGTTCCATGTCAAAACAAACAAATAGGAAATGGAATTTTCGGTGTATTCCGAGTTCTTTTCAGTCCAAAGAACAAATTTCGTTTACCTTGTTAACTTGTTTCCAACATGTTCCTCAAGTCATTCCAGTAAAAGACACTACGGATTACTCCAAAAACTGGCAGTTAGAAGGGCACACAGGTGGCATAGGCCAATAGGCGGAGCTTCTCGTTTTAGCCGGCTGTTGATTGCTAGCCAACAGATATTTTCGCTTCAGATTCCCTGGAGTTTGTAATTATTTTCCTGACTTCTGTCGTTGTAAAGCGATGTCCTATTTGCAGGTGCCTCATTTCAGTTTCCCCTGACCCCTGATGTTTTGTTGGAGCTGATGTGTTCATCTGTGGCTGTGGAGTGCACTTGCGGTTCTCAGATTACTGTAGTTGTAATCCCGGCTCCTTCTGCACTCCATATCAGAGGCAGGACTTGTGAGCCGTAATCATTATGTGGTAAGGATTTATTCTAACTCTCTCTCTCTCTCTCTCTCTCTAACCCTCCTCCCTCCCTACTCCCTTCCTCTAGACCATCTTCTCTCTCTCTTTTTAAATAACTCTTCTTAAACAGATGGCTTCCATGATTGGGAGGCATTTCTACTCTCGTTCTTTGAAGTCCAGACATAATATTGGTAGCAATTTCATACTCTGAGAATGCAATATTTTCAGCATCACCACAAATTTTACTTTATAATCTTGTTTGTAACTGTATACTTGTGTGTACAGCATCTAGTTTGGGTTTTACTACCGATAGCTCAAATGCTGTAGCCTAATTGAAGTTTCTCTCTGTGCTAAAGCTCAGGAAGTGGATTTATCTAGCTGGTTAACTTTTTTAAATGGTGAAAAAGGTGTATTAAATAGTTGAGAGGCAGAAGAGATCCTACATGTTTGAATTATGCAAGTGAACACACAAGTACAAGCAAACATCATCCATGCATACATTATTCTGTTCCTGGGTGCTGATTGTTAAATTCAGTAATCCCGGCATCCAAATGTGCAAAATTCAACTTTTTGAGTTGTTGAATTGAATTGTTGAAGCTGGTGTAATACCCTCGAAAGTACATCTTTATAACTCGTATACCCTTAGAGAGTGCATATTGGTACTTAAAATGGAGAGTTCACCAAAAATAAAAATTCTGTCATCATTTACTCACCCACATGTCATTCAAAACCTGACTTATTTTTCTTCTGTGGAACACAAAAGGAGGTATTCTGAAGAATGTTTCAGCTGCTTTTGTCCATACTAAGAAAGTCAATGTGGTTCAAAACAATCAAGCTCCAAAAAGGACACAAGAATAGCGTGAAATTGATCCAAAAATTCCAAACGTCAGTTTAGTTCATAAATCACTGGTTCTTGCATGTCACAGGATGAAACATCGTGACATTTAAAGGTGCAGTATGTAATATTGACAGCTAGAGGTTGAAATGGGTAGTGAAGTCCAAATTCAAAATATTGTTTTTCCAGCACCCTCCTCCTCATACTCGACGCTCACGTGGGTAGTCAGGTTGAAGACATGCAACAGGAATGAGCGCAACTGACAATAGAAGACGACAAGCCTTAAGGTCATTGCACACTGAGTCAGAAATTTTTGTATGAAATTTTCGAACGTTAAAAAATAAATACGACCTCACACTGTGTCAATCACGTTTACACACTTGCTCCAAAGCTTTCGTCTGTCATAAAGAGTCATTTTGAGAGGTGTTTTGACAATTCAGAGCCACCATACGAGAGAACGCCAAAATTCAGACTGGTGTCTGACAAGTCGATCCACTTTGCACTGTAAAGGTCCTTGTACACTGAGTTCACAGAAATTGGTGGTCTTCTTTTTAATATGTGGCTCCAGTATCACTAGCAAACCATCAAACTGAGCCACTGACGTCCTGAAGTAAACTTTGAATCGCCCGTGATAATCACGCAGCTCCTTAATAAGGTGGAACTCTCCTTCCTCTCTATATCACAGGATTGGATTGACCCAATATTTCCTTTCTTCTTCTCTTTTTAAGAAGCTATAGGACAACAAAATCATCCTCACTGCTTTTTCGCAACAGATTAATTAATACGCATCGGACTCAGTGTGTAAGGTTTCTGTGCCTGACAAATTTTTAGGATGACGAATATGAAAAATTTCGAACTCAGTGTGCAAGGACCTTTACACTATAAGCTGATGAGTTGATTTATCTGCGTTTTAATATGCCTCTGGTTATTAGTTGGATGCCAGGGCGTTTTAGATCAGGTAGAATGTGCGATCTCTGACTTAGTTCGTTTGCTCGCTTCCATGGCTGTATTACAATGTGTTTTCCGCCAACTGGCAACCCAGGCTGTCGAAATACTACTGGGTAAACTGTCAGTGGGCGGAAACCACACAGACCAAAGCAAAAACAGACATTCTGGCACGGAATGCACATTTTCAAAGTTGAATAACTGGCTGTAACATTGTTTTTCTGAGAAACAAATATGTGAACTTAGCAGGTTTCCTAAATATCTGCAAACGCATTATGGTGTTTTTATGCTTTAGTGCAGTCAAAAAAAATTACATACAGCACCTTTAAGGTTTGAGCATGTACAAATTTAGAATGCTATGACAGAAAATGTCTTCTGTCAAAGAATTTGAACCAATCACAAAACTCTGAAACAAACAATTAATCCACACCATTTAGTGAGATGTGGGAGTCAAAATTATAGTGGATATAGTAAAGGCTATATGGCCAATGTACATTGTTTGTCAAGACCCTTTAGCTATGGCTATATTCACACTATATTTATAGCTCTAAAAAGACCTAAAAAAAAATTACATCTGTTGGTGTGGACAGTACAATCTGTTGGTTCATGGGATCCAGGTTTGAGACCTGGCTCATGTCTTCATCTTATCTCTCTCTCACTACCGTTCCTGACTCTCTCTGCTGTCCTAAAAATACAAGCTAAAAGCCCATAAAAGTAAATCTGGCCATAGAGAATACTAGGATATTTACTAATCTAAATTTATTTTATCCATTATAGGGTTGTTACTATAGAGTCCTGGCAAAGTCTAATTTTGGACTTAAAAACATTTTGCAGACACATCCAATATAGGACATTTTGAGAGAGAGAGAAAAAAAAAAATATATATATATATATATATATATATATATATATATATACACTTGTGTCGAGCCTGCCGTTGCATTGCGCCAGGTGTATGATAGGGCTCTATATTTTCACTTCAAAACAGCCATAGTTGTGACCCTGGACCACAAAACCAGCCATAAGGGTCCATTTTTTTAAATTGAGATTTCTAAATCATCTGACAGCTGAATAAATAAGCTTTCCATTGATGTACGGTTTGTTAGGATAGGACAATATTTGAAAATCTGGAATCTGAGGGTGCAAAAAAATCAAAATATTAAGAAAATCACCTTTAAAGTTGTCCAAATGAAGTTCTTAGCAATGCACATTATTGATCAAAAAGTGAAGTTTTGATATTCACGGTAAGAAATTTACAAAATATCTTCATGGAACATGATCTATACTTAATATCCTAATGATTTTTGGCATAAAAGAAAAATCAATCATTTTGACCCATACAATGTATTTTTGGCTATTGCTACAAATATACCTGTGCTACTTAAGACTGGTTTTGTGCTCCAGGGTCACATTTGAGAAAAAAAAGTCGAGAACTTTGCATCACTAGATATGTCAGTCGTTTAACATTTCAGTTGAAAAACAGTTGTCAAATATTAAATGTTTCGACTTCCATCTTACCTCGTTAAAACTTTACTGACACCTCACGCTGAAATTCGCGCTCTGCAGTAAACCCCGCTTACTTTGATTTGATTGGCCATCTCAATTTTTTTGACACCTAGTACAGTTAGACTGCTTTAGAAACCTTTTTGGTAGGCAATTTGGCAATTTCTAATCATTGTTGTCTGCCTTAATGTCTATGGTGGTTACGTTTCCCTGCAATGCTAAGAAACCACCCAAAAATGGGCATAAACTTTTATGTTTTCTTCAGAAAAGTTAAAATGTATGTTAATAAAGGTTTTCTTCTTATTATAAGAATCTAATGGCCTGGAGGACATCCTTTAGCAGTAGCTTTGGTCGGACTCAGAGCTGATTGCGGCCGTTAGCACGTTGGCGAGGAGCTGGAGATTAGCGCGAACGTTTGCGGAGCAACGGCAGAAGGGACACAGGAAGACTCACAGGTGGCCGCTGGGCGGAGGAGGACACACATGTCAGGATGAGAGAAAGAGAGAGAGGCAGAGATGGGCATATGCTCTCTCTCCACGACTTGGCCGAGGCGTTTCACACGCTAGAACGCCGAACGGCCAACAGGAACAACAGGAGAGAGATATAAGAGAGGTAGACGAGTAAAGAGGCAGCGTTGGCACGTGCGTTCGAAACCCTGACACGCAAAGAACACGTTCTTCCTCGTCATGTGGAAAAGTTGGTATTATTAATCAGGGGATTGACGGAAAACGGGAAAAGGAGGGGGAAAAGGGCCCAACTTGGCACAGACCAGATCTCAGGGGAGATGTCCAAATATAGCCAGACGTCTCTGAGTATTGAACAACAGCAGCTCAGCTTACGTCCTCAAACCTGCCCGTCCCTCTTTCCAATGCCCTCTTGCTCTCTATTCTGCAACTTATCTTTGTTTTCCCTCGAAGCAGGAGCAGAGTAAAGTGTGTTTTGCCTCACCATTTGAACTGCATCTATAGTACCACTTTTCGTCAGGGTTAACACAGATGCATATAAAAATGTAAATATATATATATATATATATATATATATATATATATATATATATAAACTCACTGGCCACTTTATTAAGTACACCTTGCTAGTACCGGGTTGGACCCCCTTTTGCCTTCAGAACTGCCTTAATTCTTCGCATAGATTCAACAAGGTGTTGGAAACATTCCTCAGAGATTTTGGTCCATATTGACATGATAGCATCACGCAGTTGCTGCAGATTTGTCGGCTGCACATCCATGATGCGAATCTCCCGTTCCACCACATCCCAAAGGTGCTCTATTGGATTGAGATCTGGTGACTGTGGAGGCCATTTGAGTACAGTGAACTCATTGTCATGTTCAAGAAACCAGTCTGAGATGATTTGAGCTTTGTGACATGGTGCATTATCCTGCTGGAAGTAGCCATCAGAAGATAGGTACACTGTAGTCATAAAGGGATGGACATGGTCAGCAACAATACTCAGGTAGGCTGTGGCGTTTAAATGATGCTCAGTTGGTACTAAGAGGGCCCAAGTGTACTTAGAAAACATCCCCCACACCATTACACCACCACCACCAGCACAGACCGTTGAGACAGTGCAGGATGGATCCATGCTTTCATGTTCTTTACGCCAAATTCTGACCCTACCATCTGAATGTTGCAGCAGAAGCTCCCGAGACTCATCAGACCAGGCAACGTTTTCCAATCTTCTATTGTTCAATTTTGGTGAGCCCGTGCGGTGTAGCCTCCGCTTCTTGTTCTTAGCTGACAGGAGCGGCACCCGGTGTGGTCTTCTGCTGCTGTAGCCCATCTGCTTCAGGGTTCGACGTGTTGTGCGTTCAGAGATGGTATTCTGAATACCTTGGTTGTAACGAATGGTTATTTGAGTTACTGTTGCCTTTCTATCATCTCTAACCAGTCTGCCCATTCTCCTCTGACATCAACAAGGCATTTTCATCCACACAACTGGATATTTTCTCTTTTTCGGACCATTCTCTGTAAACCCTAGAGATGGTTGTGCGTGAAAATCCCAGTAGATCAGCAGTTTTTGAAATACTCAGACCAGCCCGTCTGGCACCAACAACCATTTCACGTTCAAAGTCACTTAAATCCCCTTTCTTCCCCATTCTGATGCTCGGTTTGAACTTCAGCAAGTCGTCTTCACCACATCTAGATGCCTAAATGCATTGAGTTGCTGCCATGTGATTGGCTGATTGGCAATTTGTGTTACCAAGCAATTATATATATATATATATATATATATATATATATGTTTCCATTATAATTTAAGTTTTTTAGTACTCCAGCTTAAACTAAGTGAATGATAGTTAATCATAATTACCCTGAAGTGCAGCTATAATTGAAGACACTTTGGGTGAGAAGCTGTCATGATATGTACTGATCAGTCTGTTGATCACTTCAAGATGATTAACATCCACTATCTGCAGATGTTATGACAGAGACTGTTGTTATGTTTCTCAGGTTCGGTCACTTTCATCCAGTCCTAAGGAATATAAAGTAGGTATGTGATTAAGCATCTGTGCAAACAGGTGCAGCCAGGGGCGTCATGCACTTATTATTTTTGAGGGGGCACGAGTTGGGGGGGGGGGGGGGGGGGGGGTCGTAATGTGAAACACCAGCCCACAGCGCTTGTTTTATTTATTTATTTATTTATGTTTTCCTTTTTATTCGAAACATTCCCAAACGCATTAACTATATCATGAAATATCTTTAATGATTATGTTGATCTATAGTGGGCGATGGTCTAATAATGTAATCTATTAACTAGGCTATGCATAAAAACCTGTCTGTTTATGAGTGTCATGCCATAACATGTTTTTAAAACGACCGACTTTATATTTAATGTGAATTTAACATTGAAAGTTGATGTGAATAAAAACATTGCAAGTTAGGCTACTAATCATAACACTTTCATTGTACAGAAAGAGAGCAAAGAACATTTTAGTCTGAGTCTAGTTCAAGCACTCTCAAAAACTCCCATTAAAATCACTGAAGCTGTTTACACTATGAAATTAATATTTTACAGATTCGTACACACATCTGCACTTCTTGTTTCTGATGAGAGAATTCGCCAGAGAGAGATATTCAGTCAGCGATCGAGTGAAGAAAACGCCGGCATTTTAGTGATGACTCATCTGAACACCTCTGATTGGTCATTGCATTCATAAGCTCAACAGCATCGTGTGTGATTGGTTATAATGCACAGCTGTAAATCAACGTTTATCTCTGGCTCAGCGCCAGCCAAGGAACGCAGATTTGAATTTAGCAGCTGATGATAGACGCACTGAACGGTCTAATCACGCCAGTGTGATTGTATTAAATATAGAAAATATGAATCGGCTATTTTTTGTTTTTTGGAAGCTGCATTAAAAATCCACTTGGCTCAAAAATCTGAGGGGGCACGTGCCTCCTCACTTTGAATGGGCATGACGCCTCTGGGTGCAGCCAAGTACTGAAGCTTTTTGATGGTGCCAAACCAGATAAAACTTAAACTACATTAAATTTGTGTACTTCTTTAAACTTGGTGTAGACTCTTAAGGGCTGGTCACACCACACTTTTCATTCCACATTTGCATGCGAATGCAGGAGACCTGAAATGCAAGCTTATGCAAAGACGTTAAAGCTTAGGTTTGGTGAACTCTAACCTGTGAATTTGCACCAAGTGAAGGCAAAAGAACATTTTTTCATTCTATTATTCTATTTCATTCTATGCCGTTTTTAGTATAAATAGTGTTAATAGTGTGTTCAAACTGAAAATTTCAAAAAGAAAAAGTGCACTTCAAATCTCTTAACTTAAAAAAAAAAGTGTGAAATGTTGGACACTTTAGGCATTGTTGCAGCTTGATTCATCCACTAGACGGCTTAGTAGCCTACATAGTGCATAGAATAATGTACATAGTATAGTGCGTCATTTGGGACACCACTTCAGTGTGAAGAATATTTAAAAATGTTACCCTGCTATAAAGAATGTTTTGTGCCATGCAGAAGATCAGAGATGGTCAAGGTTCTTCATTGAGCCATCGACCCCAATAAAGAACTTTTATTTTTCCGAATGTACAATTTAAATAAAATACACCAGGTTTGATAAACTACCAGCTTACTGTGCTGTCTGATATCTAATTATAATATCCAGCTACTCTAAGTTGTTCTGTGATGTGTGTGCCAACAACACTGAAAACAAAAAAGCAGTATTATTCTGCCCCCTACTGATGGCACATGGAAGCCCCCCTGATAACCTGTGCTAAGCACGTGTATGGATAAAAATGTACCATGATGTTTTCAGTTTTAAGTGCTTTGAGAAATTACAGGATGCTTTCCTACAAACAACTAATAAGAAACTCAAGTTGACTCGCCTGGGAAATCTTCAGGTAAGAAAACAGCAAAGGAAACCACTAATACCATTGAGAAGCTATTTGGAGGACTTCAGATTTTCAAAGCAAGCGCTTTGTGGTCTGACTGAAAATTTCCACCTAACCTTCTGAACTTCTCTCTACTGTAAACATTCCTGCAATGCGAACTGCGAATGTATCTGGAGGGAACAAGTCCCTATCTTTACATTGCTTTAGTTAACAACTGAGCTGCATCTTTCATGGTTACTTTTCTGTTTAAGCTGCTTTGAAACTATTTCTATTGTATAAAGTGCTATAAAAATAAAGACGACTTGTGTGTGTGTGTGTGTGTGTGTGTGTATTCATACATATTTATATATTTCAAACGCTTTGGGTGGGTCAGTAAGGTTTTTTTTTCTACTGCTATTACTGTTATTTGAATCAAATAAATGCAGCCTAGCTGAGCATAAGACAATGACTCCAAACTTTTGACGGTAGTATGTATGTAATACATAATTCATAAATGTATATGAACACACATTTAATTCATTTCTGAAAGAAAGTCAGTTTCCTTTATGTTGGCTCTTTGTACCATCAAGTGTGGCTGGCTTTGCCTTTCTTTTTTCTCGCTATCGATGAGCTGCTTTTCTCAGAAATGTCTACAAGATACATAATGTGACAGTCTGACAGGAAAGTACCTTGGCAACTAAACGCATAAACCCCCTCTTTCGTTACCACATGTGATGTTTCCCTGTCACGTTTGCTGTTTTTGGACAGGATGTCGAACACTGATGTTAAGAAACTGCAGTTAGTAAGGCACTGACGAATCATTATCACACGTAGGTGTGATACCCACAGGTTTCAAAAGTAGTTGACGAAAAAAAAGCAAGTACATACAACTAGACTGGTGAAACAATGCACAATTTTAGAAATTCTTTATTTATTCATATTTTAAATTAAAAACATCTGGATTTGATTTGATAACTGCAAAGGCACAACCATTCTCATGGTTCAGATTACTCAAAACACTGCCACACTTTTTTTTCTTTTTTGAGCAAGAAATGGAAACAACTTCAAAAAAAGTGAAAAGGGAAATTCATTTTGTTATGAAAATGGCTGTCATACAGAGAGGATCTCCAGATCTTCTGATATGTTTCCTGTGGTTCTATCAAGAGAATCAGAGGGAAAGAAAAGCACATGCTGGTTTGAGATCAGTCAGCATCTACAGCAGAAATAATCGTAGTTTACATATGTTAAATGATGGGATATAGAGTTTTATGTACTGTAGGGCTCTCAAACTGATCATTAAAACACAAGAAAAGAATTAAACGAACAAGAAGGAAATGGCCGAAAGATCGCTTCGCTCTCTGCTTTGACGTTTCCTAGCTACTATGGGCAGTGGTGTCAAGTTTGTTTGAAGGGTTCTAGTAAAATATCTTGACCCAGATCTCAAATACACAGAAAACCATCAAATATGCACTAAACAGTGTTAGACAACGCTGTACACATCGAGATTGTCACTTTGTGACCATAGAAAAAAGTATGCAAGGACAGAAACATTTAATGCCTTGTACCAAGCTCAGGACGACATTTGGCAAGAGGAAAAAGTGCAACAAAACCATATGAAAAAAAAGAGGTGAGAGAAAAAACATACTGGGGGAAAAAACTCTCCTCTGGTTTCTGGCAAACTGCTGTCATTTGCAGAGGTATGTATAGACTAGCCCTAAAAAAACCACCCAGCTGAATCAAGTACACCCAGTAGACTCATGGGAAACGAGTTTTTAAAGAGCAGGGCTGTAATATGCGTAAAGCATTTAAAGGGATAGTTCACCCAAAAAGGAAAATTCTGTCATTAATTACTCGCCCTCATGTCGTTCTAAACCCTTAAGACCTTCGTTCATCTTCAGAACACAAATTAAGATATTTTTGATGAAATCCGAGTGCTTTCTGATCCTCCATAGACAGCAAGGGTAGTACCACGATCAAGGCACAGAAACGTAGTAAGGACATCGGTAAAACAGTCCATGTGACATCAGTGGTTCAACCATAATTTTACGAAGCTACGAGAATGTGCGCAAAGAAAACAAAAATAACTTTATTCTACAATTCGTCTCCTCCACGTCACCCTAGAGCGCCATTTTGGAGAGTATCATGACACATGCACGTGCTTTGATCTTAACGTAAACAATGTAAACTCATATTGACACAGAACACGCATGCGCGCGCTTTGATCAGAATGTAAAGATACATTGTATACGTCCAATTCAAAGCGCGCGTGTGTCATGGCACTCTCCAAAATGGCGCTCTAGGGTGACGCGGAGGAGTCAAATTGTTGAATAAAGTTAATTTTGTTTTCTTTGCGCACAAAAAGTATATTCATAGCTTCATAAAATTAAGGTTGAACCTCTGATGTCACATGGACTGTTTTAAAGATGTCCTTACTACGTTTCTGTGCCTTGATCGTGGTAATAGCCTTGGAGGGTCAGAAAGCTCTCGGATTTCATCAAAAATATCTTAATTTGTGTTCTGAAGATGAACGAAGGTCTTACAGGTTTGGAACGACATGAGTGTGAGGAATTAATGACAGAGTTTTCATTTTTTGGTGAACTATCCCTTTAATGACATGGCAGTCACTGAAGGCATCAAGAACTAAAAAAGGTACCACTGACGAAAACAACTATCAACACTTCTTGAGAACCACGGACGGTCATTCGCACATGCACAAAAACACACGCGTTCGCGCTAGCCGATAAAGACGATAAGGTCCCGGGTCACTCACAATCGCACGAACAACACACGGATAGGCAGAAAGTATACATCAACACACTACACGCACACTTACAGTCCAACCCTTTTAGGTTAAAAAAAAGCTTCATTCAGGTTTCAGTAGCCAATCAGAGTTCAGTCCATCGCGAACGACTCCAGTTGCAGCAGGTTTCGTTTGTGTTCTTGCGTCTTAACAGCTATTAGGGACAGAATCAGGTTTCGATTCGAGAGCTATCTTTAGTGACCTGTCTAAGCTCTTGATATGATCGGTGATAGTGTTCATGTTATGAGTTTGTGAGGGCGAGGGCGGCGCTATCTGTGTCTCTGTGTTTTGGTGAGCGCTTGTGTATGTGTGCATTTGAGACGTCGACAGGCATGGAAATGTACTTACAAACATCTGAAATGTTGTGTAAATATGCGAGCCGCAGCATTTATGTTTTTTAGATGCATGTGTTGGTTTAAGTGCACAGATGATGGGGGAGTGTTCTGTGGAGTGTGTGCTTGTAGGTGCATGTGTGTATTTAAGTTCTTAGTTATCCATGCTTCCTGTGGTGAACAGCACCCTCTGGTCGGTTCGAGCCAGTTTGGCGGGAGGTTCTAGAGATTCGTCCCCAATAGCGCCCCCATCAGACTGCAGAGACAACTCCTGACACTCATCGTCACTGTCTTCTTCCTCCTCCTCTTCCTCTTCTGAGACACAGAGACATATAGAGATTCAGTTATAAAAATACATGTATTTTATTAAGCACTGAAAAAAATGAATAATCCATCTGATATTTTTAAATTATTTTAAAATTACAAAAATGTAAATTACATTGTACATTAGTGAAAATAATTACTTCATTTTAAATACATATACATTTAGCCAATCAATGTATGTAATGTAATCAATTTTGTAATATTTTTTCAAAATATTGATAATACGTTTCATATTTTTAATTACTGTATTAAAATTACATTAACTAATTACATTTAACTTACATTAATTATAAATTACTATAAATAATAATCACTTCAGTTTTAATACATTTACAATTTTATTATTTTATTATAAATTAAATGTATTTTTTATATTTATATTTATATTTTTTAATCTTTCAAAATAATGATAATCCATTTGGTATTTTTTAATTATTTTAAAATGACAATAACAATTACTGATAATTACTATTAATAATAATTATTACTTCATTCAAAAAATGTATAATCCATCTGATATTTTTTAATTATTTTAAAATTACAAAAGTTGAAATTACATTATTAGTGAAAATAATAATTACTTTATTTTAAATACATTTTGCGAAATTAATGTCTTTTTATATTTTTATATTTGTATTTGTAATATTTTTTCAAAATACTGAAAATATGTTTGATATTTTTAATTATTGTCTTAAAATTACGATAACTAATTACATTAATTACATTTAACATACATTAATTATAAATTACTGTAAATAAGAATCAATTCATTTTTAATACATATACAATTTTATTATAAATTAAATGCATTTTTTATATTTATATTTTTTAATCTTCTTTCAAAATAATGATAATTCATCTGGTATTTTGAAATTATTTTAAAACTACAATAAAAAGTACTCAGAATTATTATTAATAATAATTATTACTTCATTCAAAAATGTATAATCCATCTGATATTTTTTAATTATTTTCAAATGACAAAAATGTAAATTACATTGTACATTAGTGAAAATAATAATTACTTTATTTTAAATACATTTTGCGAAATTAATGTTTTTTTATATTTTTATATTTGTATTTGTAATATTTTTTCAAAATACTGATCATATGTTTGATATTTTTAATTATTGTCTTAAAATTACATTAACTAATTACATTAATTATAAATTACTGTAAATAAAAAAAAAATTCAAAAAATTAATACATATACAATTTTTCATAAATTAAATGTATTTTATTTTATAATATGTAATATTATTAAATGTATATTTTTAAATTATTTTCAAATTACAAAAGTTGAAATTACATAATACATTAATGAAAATAATAATTACTTTATTTTAAATACATATGCATTTTACCAAATCAATGTATTTTTATATATTTTTTTCAAAGTATTGATAATACGTTTGATATTTTTAATTACTGCATTAAAGTTACATTAATTATATTTAACTTACATTAATTATAAATGACTGTAAATAACACTTTTTTTACTACATTTTTTTTTTACTACACAAAACACATTTTTACTACATATACAATTTTATCATTTTATTATAAATGAAATGTATTTTTTATATTTATATTTTTATCTTATTTCAAAATAACGATAATCCATCTGGAATTTTTTAATTATTTTAAAATTACAATAAAAATTACTGATAATTATTATTAATAATAATTATTACCTCATTTTAAAATACATTTATATTTTTTTCTTTTCTTTTTTTCCATATTTTTTCATAATATTGATAATCCATCTGATCATTTTAATTACGTTAAAATTGCATCACAATTATAATAATATATATTTTATAACTATAATAATTATTATTATGATATATATAATATATATATAATATATAATGTAGATTTTATATTTTTATTTTTTAATTAGTTGGTTGGCTGTTGGTTGCTATGTGGTGTTCTGAGTTTTTAGTGCATTCCTATTTGGTTGCTTGGGTGCTTTGGGACGTTGATGGATTTTTTTTTTCACTAAAACCTGAATTTAGTAAATGAAAAAGAAACAATTACAAATCTGTGACTTGATTATTGTGTGTTTGGTGTTGTGGGTAAAACTACTAACCTTTATCAGGATCAAGTGGGTTCAAAGTTCGACCAAGACTTGCAAACTTAAAAGGCAAAAGAGAGAATTATGACATTTAAAACACTACAGTCAGAATCTCAGTCTTTCACAGTTCCTCAGTTTAATATCCTGTTATGAGAGGAGTGACGCACGTTTGTTTTGCCTTACACACCGAAATGAGGAGTGTGTCTGAGATTGGGTAAAGAATTGTGTGTCTGAGAGTGTTTGTACCTCTCCCATGACAGCGATGGGAGTTTCACCTTTGGCCTGGGCAACTCTGTGCTCTATCAGATAGTACATGTACTCATCATAAAGCAGGCGGATTAGGTGAAATGAGCCGAAGCTTGCTGCGCTGCGGAGAGTCAGGTCTCTGATCACCATAGAGCTAAAGAGAGAACAAAGAAAAGATACAGGAAGTGTGAGAACGAGAAGAGAGCAGTGGGCTGGGTAAGACACATAAAAGGATGAGTAAAAGAGGGAAACATATTTGACATTACAGTTACTGGCTCCAACTGTCATTACAACTTTCTTCTAAAACCTAGCACACAACGTGATGACTGTTACAAGCAGCAAAATGACGCTGCCTTAGAGTATTTATTGTTATTGAGGGCATCGCATGTATCTGTAACTGCAACAAATCAAAACATTTTTGGGAACTTTTTCCAATATGGCCAACAGAGTCAGAGGAAGCAGAGGTGTATTCTAATAAAACATAGGTATATTTTATTCAGCACAACAAAATATTGTTAAAGAAATGATTTAAAAATAGATAACCCATCCACTTTTAATTTATTAAAAATTATATTCAAATATTCAAATATAACTTATTGCAAATACTTATTTTTATATTTATATTAATTTAAAGTTTTTGAAATAGTAAATTAGTTCAAATTAAATGTTTTATTATAAATGTCAATGTCAATGTATTCTCTATATTTTTATTTTTTAATAGTTGTATTTTTTTTTTTTTTGGTAAATTTTTTTATTATATAAAAAAAAACCCACACTAGTTTTTGAAGGTTTAGGGCTCAGTAAGATTTTTCTTTTTTTAACAAGACATGTTTCTTGAATAAATTACAATTTAGACTACATTTTAAATTATAATAATATTTCACAGTAGAGTTTTTAAACTGTATTTTTTATCAAATAAATGCCCCCTTGGTCAACATAAGAGACTTATTTCAATAACATTAAACCTAATGTTAGTACAACCTTTAGAGGCTCACCTGTAAAAGCTCCATTTGAGCAGGAAGAGTTTAGCTGCTTTTGGAAAGGCAGCGCTAGACTGGTACGGCTTTAAGACCTGCGAGACCACACCATCCAGCCAGGCTGCCCACTGCTCCAGAGAGTTCTGCTGCTGGAGGGTCAGCTTGAAGTCCTGCTCCAGCCGCTGCACCACCCGATCCTCACACCGGCACACCCAAGAGGCCTGTTCCTACAAGTCAAAGCACATGGGGATTCAAAAACCCAATCTAAACGAAATGTCCATTAACCTGTGGGCTGTGCTGAGAAGGTCTTCTCAGTCAAAAATCAACAGTCTTTTACAAATTGCTTGTTACCAAATCTTGGATTCAATCTCTTTGTCAACTTGTTTTCTTTCAGTTAGCACAGGTTTTGTATTTCTTTTTGGAAATGACTGGTCGTGGCCTCATTGATCTGAGCACCTCAGTTTCTGAGTAAAAAAAAAAAAAGCATTATTTGTAGATAATTGTGGCAATGTTCACTCAAAAAACTGAGATG
Source organism: Tor tambroides (assembly GCA_021397915.2). Classification (NCBI taxonomy): domain Eukaryota; kingdom Metazoa; phylum Chordata; class Actinopteri; order Cypriniformes; family Cyprinidae; genus Tor; species Tor tambroides. The sequence continues at coordinate 8,474 of JAFVLL020013763.1, read as the reverse complement.
CATAAGCTCAGATCAATAAGGTATTAATATAGCATAATGAGAAATTTATAAGCAATTTTTTTTGTAGGCCAGTTGGGGAAGTTGGGGGGGGGGGGGTGGGGGGTCTGAAAAGTACAAAAATTATGCAAATTTTGGTGGGAAGCTGTTATTCCCTGTGTGAGGAAAGTCAGTAAGCTTTAGACCAGTGCAATATCATTAAAGGATTAGTTCTCGTTCAGAATAAAAATTTCCTGATAATTTACCCCCTCCCCCCACCCCCAACCCCATGTCATCCAAGATGTTCATGTCTTTCTTTCTTTAGCTGAAAAGAGATCAATTTTTTGAGGACATTCCAGGATTTTTCTCCATACAGTAGACTTCAATGGGGATCAATGGTTTGAAGGTCCAAACTGCAGTTTCAGTGCAGCTTCAAAGGGCTCTACACAATCCCAGCCGAGGAATAAGGGCTTATCTAGCGAAAACAATCGGTCATTTTCTAAAAAAAAATACAAATTTAAATACTTTTTATCTACAAATGCTCATCTTGCACTTGCTCAACTTTACGCATTACATAATCATGTTGGAAAGGTCAAGCGTGATGTAGGCAGAAGTACTGATCTAGTCTTTACAAAGCGAACGTGCAAAGAAAGTCAAACGCTGTTTACAAAAAAAGGTAAAACAACAATGTCGGACGATTTTCGCCCTACCCTACCTTTTTGAACTCAAGCACACAGATGAAGAACTAACCGCACGTGACTTTTCCAACATGATTACGCAATGTGTGAAGTCGTGGACGCGCAATGCAGGGCTAGTGCAAGACAGAGCCGTTCCTACCTATACGCAAAGTACACAAGCTGCGTAGGGCCCCCGAAACACCAGGGGGCCCCCTTGCTCTCAAAGATTATGTCATTTTAGTTTCGTTTTTGGCCAGCGGTTATGAAAACATGAATGTTCATTTCTTTTAATGTGGTGCGCTGTCACCCTTTCTACGTAAAAATCAGTCAAATCATGTAACGTGAATGTCATACAGTCTCTTGCTCGAGACAAAAAAAAAAAAAAAGTTGAAAGTGTACCGAGCCGCGGAAGAGATACTGTTTCTCAAGCACTTTCCGTGAGCGCGATTCGAGACGGAGTGAACACGGACAAAGGCGTTTGTTTCATTTATTCATAACCCCCCCCCACCACAGTTTTGCGTAGGGCTCCCAGGAGTCTAGGATCGGCACTGGTGAAAGACGAGCATTTGTGGTTAAAAAGTATATACATTTTTATTTTTTTTCTAGAAAATGACTGATCATTTCACTAGATAAGACCGTTATTCCTCGGCTGGGTTCGTGTAGAGCCCTTTGAAGTGGCATTAAAACTGCAATTTGGATCTTCAACCCATTGGTCCACTATATGGAGAAAAATCCTGGATTTTTTTTCCTCAAAAATCTTAATTTCTTTTTGACTGAAGAAAGAAACACATGAACATCTTGGATGACATGGGGGTGAGTAATTATCAGGAAATTTTTATTCTGGAAGTGAACTAATCCTTTAACTAGCATATTTTTAATCCTCTCTGGGTCAAAATGACTGGAAGGTAACATGAAGGTTAACAAACAGTAAAATAAATTAGATTTTTACATTAACCCTTTATGATATTCTGGTCTGTAGATATGGCTCAGTTCCTTTTAGAAAGGGCCACTAACAACGATATTCCTCTCACAATTTCTCAAAAGGCTAGTATTTCTTTTTTTGATATGGCTTAGCGGTTAAAGCTATGACCAAAATGTAACCAAAAATGTTTTGAATCCCACAAGGGTTGATCAAAAAACTAAGACACCTTACCCAGGATTGTTAACTCATAAAAATGGATATTCGAGCCCAAAAAAAAAAAAAAATCATCTTATGATTATTCACTCACCCCCATGTAGTTCCAAACCTGCATGACTTACTTTTTTCTGTGGAACATGAAAAAGTATATTTTGAATGAATGTTGGTAACCGAACAGTTTCAGTTCCCATTAACTTTCACTGTATTTTTTGTCCATACAATGGAAATCAATAACAACAGAAATGGTTTGGTTATACCAACATTCTTCAAAATATCTTCTGTGCAGAAACAAAGTCACAGAGGTCTGAACAACATGAGGGTGAGTAAATGATGAAAGAATTTTCATGTTTGGGTGGACTGTCCCTTTAATACGTGTACCGTAAGTGACTTTGGATAAAATCATCGACTAAATGACTACTGACATACTCAGCCTAAACCCTCTTTAAATGACTTTCAAGGAACCAAATTACATGTTATGCTAAACACTCACTTGTGTTTCCGTTTCCCTGACAGTTAGACCACAAACACCTAAATGCATGCTAAAAAAGTGAGTTAATCTCAGATGGTGACAGATGAAAGCTCTAATTCAGCCCTCATAAATACAGTGTTCAGCCTCGAATCTGACTGGGAACGTGAGAGATTTTGTCCATTCCCACAAACCTGCACATTGGCAAAATCCACTCTGTTGAGGTCGCTGAGCATCTGGTTGATCTGTGCCGTGTTTTGAAGTACAGCGCGAGCTGCCTGGGCCAGGTGGTTTAGAGAGGTGTACCTGCGCAGGGTCTGAGCAAACGCACTTGCAGACGTCACCTAAACAAAGACCAGTGTTGGGAAGGTTACTTTGGAAACGTAATAGTTTACAGATTACAAGTTACCCTATTTAAAATGTAAATGTAATTAGTAGTGCAACTATTTCAATTATTTTATTAAAGTAACGTAACTGATTACATTTGATTATTTTTGATTACGTTTCTAAATTTCTAGCAAATGTTTTCAACTGTTAATCATTTTGAAACATTTAAAGCAGGCAGGATTATAATTACAGTAGTACTCAACACTGATTACTGTCAGATTTTCAAAATCCTTCATCACTTGAATTGAGATTATAATCATTTAATTTTAAATCACCACAAAATCAGCATCTTTTAGCATCTTTTTTACTTTGAGATCATTCTGAGCTTAAATACAGATTTAAAAAACACTGGCATCTAACAATGCCTTAGAAAAAAACAGTTAATCTTAAAAAATAAAGCATATACATAAACCCAAGGAAATAAAACAGTTATCAAATAAACTCCTGAAACATCGGTGTCTCATATTTCAGAGCAGTCAATGCAATTTGAGAAAGAAATCAATGAAATCTGTGTGGGTGTGTGTGTGAAAAAAAATCCAGATGTAAACCCCTTTGTCATTTAATTACTGTAATTTCATGACACATTTTTTTCTCAGTAACTGTAACTGATTACAATTACATTTTTTTTGTAATTAAATTACGTAACGCTGTTACATGCAACTTGTTACTCCCAACGCTCACAAAGACCAATTCACAGAGAAAGGAGGCAATAAGAAACAGATGAAATATTTCATATTCTAAAATGTAATGATCTAATGTTTAATGTATTGTATTTACAAGGTATTTTGTTTTGCTATTAAAGATTATTTAAAAGAGTAAAAAGGAAATGTCAGATGATGTGACCTTTGCATTTTCCCAAACGAAATTCATTAGGGAAAGTTTTAAAATTTTCAAACACTTTTAAATCCCCCTAGTTTAGTACTGCATGTCTGACTATGTGTCACAAGCACACTATTCTATCTTCCTGTCAGCACTAACTATCATTAGTCATTCATAAAACATAAAACAGAAGTTTTGTGGTATTGACTGTAGCGGTTGACTAATGTAGGAAATGTGAAAGGTGGCTGATATTATGCAAATAGATTGTAAAAAAATATATAATAAAAGCAAATAAGTCATACACTACTGTTCAAAAGGTTAGGGTAGTAAGATTTTTTTTTTTATGAATAATTTTATTATTTTTTAAACGTAATTTACTCCTGTGATGCAAAGCTGAATTTTCACTGTAGTCTTTAGTGTCACATGATCCTTCCTCTAATACGTTGATTTGTTGTTCTATAAACAGATGTGCTGCTTATTATTTTTGCGGAAACCACTGTGTTGTGAATTATTGTGATGTTTTTATCAGCTGTTTGGACTCTCATTCTGACGGCACCCATTCACTGCACAGGATCCATAGGTGAGCAAGTGATGTAATGCTACATTTCTCCAAATCTATATCTTGGATGTTCTGAAGGGTGACTACATTTTTAACAAACTTTCATTTTTGGGTGAACTACTCGTTACCAAACGTTAATATTTTGTTGCGATCACTGACCTTCACACGAACCATCTCTTCAGGAATGTTCATCATGGCATTAGTCAACCAGCTCTCAAGACTTTTCGCAAAGTTTCGGATGGCTTGTGTTAAGGCACCTGGAGAAAGAATTAAGATACTTCAGCAAAATATACGATGTTGTGTGGCAGTGGACAATTCGCCCATAATTGGTGCCCCGGCAGCCTGAATGTCGACCCACATCCAATTTGGCGAATGTCAATGTGAGTAAAAATAGGTCACTCTTGGCAAAATGTGACTCACCTGATGGATCACCACCAGCTCTGGCACATACTGCTGCATAGTAATAAGTAAATCTGTATTGAGAGAACATGTGGGAACTCACTGGGAATAGGTCTCAGAACGTCTGGGATGAGCATCTCCACCAGGCCCTGGTACAGTGTGTTGTCGCAGTCCCGACTCCAGCGAAGCACTGGATCATATTTACAGAGCAGCACCAAACATGACTTGGGCAGCCTCTTCTCAGACTCGTCATGCCTAAGAAAGCCAAAGAAAACAGATAAAGTTTGTCTTATTATTCATTAACCATATAAAGCCTACTGTATCATATTTGATATGCAAATTTATAACGTCTCTAAATTTTTTAAATGATTGTTTAAAACTGATGAAAAACCAGCTCCAAGCTGTCGTCTGATTGATAGTTTATACTTTTTTCGCAAGTAAAAGGCCTTTTAGTATCATTCTAAAAAACATCCACCTTCATGGTGGTTTAAATGGTCAACTTTTAAATGCTTTCCTGTAGCTCAAATAGTAGAGCATGGCGCTAGCAACGCCAAGATCATGGGTTCGATTCCCAGGGAAAACAAGAGCTGATAAAATGTAAAACTGTAACTTGAATGCAATGTAAGTCGCTTTGGATAAAAGCGTCTGCTAAATGCATAAATGTAAATTGTTAGTAATACTGCAAGATGAACACTTACTGGACTGAAGTGACTTAGGTTTACTTGATTATCCACACACCATTTTCTAGAAAAATGGTGTTACAATGTGAGTACCAAATAATCCATCAGGCTTTTGAGGAATGTTGCACTGCATCATGTTTTGCCCCACAATAAAAACAACAGAGCTTTGATCATAAAACTAAGCATTTAAATTAGTGCTGTCAATCGATTAAAAAAAATTAACTAATTAATTAATTAATTAACATTTTCCTGAAACCGTGATTATTCGTGATTAATCCCACCTAACATTAAAGTTTTTAAATATACTTTTATATTGCAATAATTTCACATTCAATCTTCAAATTAGCTACAAAAGTTATTGATTTCCTTTTTTTTTTGTTCTTTGATTAACAGATCTCACAGCAGCTGAGTTATTTATTAGGCTATTTGGCTGCTATTACTTTAAGAGCTGCCGCTGCTAAACGTGACACGGATCTGACACGCATGCTCGTAGTTTTATTCGCGCTTTAATATGAAATGATACAGGCTAGAGTGTGTGCCGGCGTTTTTGTCTGTGCAATTGGAGAGCATGCGCTACAAGCACAGTATAACAGAACAGAACAGAGAAATTTGTTTTATTGACATATGGCCTGACAACATTTCATGTGACCGCAGTTCACTGTTGTTCTACCGAAGCTGCCTCGTCACCTGTACCGTTTTCCGTGCTACTTTCACTAGCGCCTGTCGCTGAGGCAAAGTGGAGTGCGCGTCTGAAAAGTCTCCATGTTTGATGTGCTCGTCAAGATGTTCTGTGTCTAAATAAACACAATTCTTGTCAAGAAAAAAAGAGACAGAAGCAGCAGTTGAGAGTGGGGTTGCCAACCCTAGATCCGCCCCTGCATCAACTGCGTAAAATATTTTTAACGCCGTTAAACTTGAAAAATTGATCGCTTCCGTTAACGTGCTAATTTTGACAGCACTAGTTTAAATATCATCTTATTGGGAGATATAGAGAGACAACTGATATTTATATGCATTTTGTGTAGTCTGCTATACTGTTATAAAGATGATTAATTTACAATGATTAAACATTACAGTCTATCAGAAGTTCATCTTATGTCAATTGTGATACTCAACAAAAAACACTTTTATTTTTAGATTTCTTAAATTTTCATGTTTTGTCTAAATGTTCAATAAACCGTTACTTTTAAAAAATATTTTTTATATTTTTTGACAAGTAATTCATAATTCTTTATACCCTCCCTTGCTCAGTCGAACCACCTGAGAACCATCTTGATAAAATCCTCCTGAAAGCATGAAACCGTGAAAACCTTGACATGTAGTGTTGGATTTTGTTGCGCTGAGAAGCAAACTTACACAGCTAGTGTTGCTGAGTCTCCTGCCTGACTTTCACTGAACCTCCAAAATGTTTTCCAAAGAGTCTCCACCAAAGGAAACTGAAGGTTGACCATCACATCCAGAATGGCCTGAAGAAAAACACAACATCACTAAAAATCAACTTGAAAAGATACTTAGCTTCTACACAGATATTCATTGTGATGCCAACAGTCAATCTCTGGTTTCAAACAGAGAAGAAGAGAGAAGACTCACTTCGCAGTGTTCTCTGTAGAGCACCTGAAAGCTTTTAAGATGTTCCAACTCAATGCCCTCTGGTAAAGCTCTACCCTGCAGGTCAACATCAGGGAATTCTGGGAGAGCTCGAGATGCATCTAAATATCAATGATAACAGCAACCATATAATGATATGTTGTAAAAATCCACTTGAGGGCTTTTCACACATTTAACCCTGGGTTATGGTCATTCGAAACTACAGAACGTAAGGTACAGTTCACATTTGTAATTTAGAAGCGGGATTAGCACCGCTTTTGCATGCATTCAGGTTACGCTTCTGACATTAAAGGTTTACACTGATGTCACAACTCACCTAGAAACTGCTGGTACTGCTGGACCTGGGTGCTAATGTCCGACAGACCCGAGCTCTGCTGCTGCTGCTGTTGCTGTCCAGATCCTGATGACATTCCGTTAGTGATTCCCTCCACCTTCTGTACCGGCTTCAACCTGTAGGGAGACAGAATCAGACAGACTGAGAAACACAGGAACCAGAGAGACTAATAGCAAGATATGAAACAGAGCATGTGTGTCCACCTCTGTTTCTGGGAGAAGGGCTGCTGCCTCATGGCCAGGTGTTGCTGGTCCTCCATCAGACGAAGCAGAGATGAGCTCGCTTTGATCCGCAATCCATAGTAGTGATATTTGGAATTCCCTCTGGAACAAAAACACCAAAGCTTCAGTGCACCTGCGTGACCTGAACCAGAGGATCATGGAGGCTTCTAACCACGTATGCGCATATATGCGTGACTCTCAAACACATTACCATTCAAAAGTTTCAAGATTTTTTTAATGTTTCTTATGCTAACCGAGGCTGTATTTATTTGACCAAAACTACTTAAAAACAGTAATACAGGAAAATGTTTTAAAATATTTTTTAAATATTTAAATACAATATAATTCAATATAGTACTATATATATATATATATATATATATGTAGTGAACAACGGTCAAGATGGCAAGACTCCTTTCCATACAACGTGTGGAAAGTTATATTCTGATGTTATCAGGCTCCGTGGAAAACAAAGGATGCCTTTTGTTTTAAGGATAAGGATGTCAGCATTTCATGGATCAAAGACTGATCCGATCACCATGTGGTCTTTCACTGATCGCAGTTCTTCATTCTTGAGACCTAAGTGTGAACAATCACTCGCTACCTTAGACTGACCAAACCGGTTTTAACTTGTGGAAAGAGGGGTTAACATTATCATACTGTAACCCCCACCCAGGAACTGCTTTGTTCTCCCTTACTCTTATCAAAGTGTGAATGATCACAATTTCCCCTCACAGTTTTGCCATGTGGCCAAAGCCACAAAGGAAAAACACATCTTCACATGCATTCACACAAAAGGGACAAAAACTTGACTAAACCTTCCTCATATAAGTTTACAGAACTTTATATACTTAATGAGTGCTGTGTGTGATACAACCAGATATGCAGGGGTCAATGCTCAGCATTACCCATTGTTGTCCCGACTAAGGATTTTCATAGTCGAATCAGAATTTTCGAATCTTGCCGATATTCGACTGATAGTCGAATCATATGTTTGGGGGTGAGGCAAAATACATTACCAAGAGAGAGAAAATATGTAATGGACACCTCGCAGATACAAAAATAATGTTTTATGTTTTGATTAAAAGATAGTTAACATTAAACGCCAACGAAATCCTAATAATTCACAACATTTTTACAACAGTGCTCTCATTATAACGTTATGTATATAACAGTAGTTATTAATGTTCTGCATTTCTGTTTTGAGCTG